>CM021108.1:331385323-331399175 GCA_007115665.2 Sequoiadendron giganteum | reverse complement strand
TCCCCCTCTCCCTCTCTCCCTCTCCCTCTATCACTCTACCACTCTCCCACTCTCCACCATTAACCCTTAGGTCTATGTGGGCACAAATCGGATATCCAATTTGTAGAGCTAGAATCTTATCATTGCAAAAAATTTTAAATTTTTTTCTAAATCAGATATTCGATTGTATCATATATCAGATTTGTGGGCCATAGAAAAACCCCATGTGGTTCATTTTTGTCCATTCCAACAGACCCTACATTTTGTTTGCAACACTATGCAAGCGACAAATGCGCAGTTTCAAATAGGAAGAGACAAAGATCAACTTTTTAGAGCATCTTGTACTCAAATTTTTCATAGATAATATTTTTTAGCATCTTTTATGAGGCATAATGGGGAGCAGCAGTCGTCGGAAGAAAAAACGTAAGAGAAAGCTTACAAAAGAAAAAATTGAAGAATATAGACAAAGAGATAGAAAAGGTCATAGGAAGAAAAGACAAGGTATGTTAAATATTGGTAAACCTAAGCCCTATGGTCTTTCAAGTGAAGAGGAAATTGAATATGTTCAAGGTGAAAATGCAAAACATGATATTCAAATTGGGAATGAAAATGTTCGAGGTGAAAATGTTGGAATTGAAGATGTTGAACATGATATTCAAATTGGGAATGAAAATATTGAAATTGATAATGAAAATGTTCAAGGTGAAAATATTGGAATTGAAGATGTTGAACATGATATTGAAATTGGGAATTAAATTATTCAAATTGATATTGAAAATGTTCAAGGTGAAAATGTTGTAAATGAAGATGTTGAACATAATATTGAAGAAAGTGTAAATTATGTTTCACCAGATTACATGAGAAATGAAAAACCTTATGTGGAAGAAAGACATATTCCAAATTCAAGACCTTCAAGGACCCCTAAATGGTTAGTTGAAATTAATGATAACATTATAAACAATTTTGAAGGCAAGAGGTCAATACGAACTATTCTATTGTGGGCTAGAAGACTTTTCAACCAATATTTTAGCAATAAGACATTGACTGAGAAATGCCAATTTTTTGTACAATTTCTAAGGATGAAAAAGATGAGACCTTTGCTACCCAAATTGAAGATTCATGTGAACAAGAAGACCGAAAAAAATTATATTATTGTCAAAAATATTTTTAATGCTCTGAAGTCTATTGAAAAAAATAGCAAGGAAAAAGATAAGAGAGCTGCTTAGAGAGTTAGTACAACCACCCTAGTAAGCCATCAATTGAAAAAGGCTTGCTTTATGAGACAAACTTGTATTGATTTTGACATAAATCATAAAAAATTGGATAGATAACTCGCAAGAAAAGAAAGAATAGATGATCCTCTTCAAAATGATACATGGGATTTTTTCGGGAGGCTTCCACATGTTGATAAGAAACTAACCGATAATGTAAAGTAGGTAATTCAAATATTTTTGGCATGATAACTCTAGAGTGTCACCCAATACAAAAGATATTTTAAAGTTAAGAATTGGCAATCGAGACCATACACCGCATCCTAAACATTTCTTGGAATCAAGACAAACGATTTTGTTCAACAAATTTATTGAAACACATCCAAATATGAAAATCTCGCAAAGGAATTTTGAAGGTTTGAAGCCATTTCATTGTGTGCCTCTTAAGAATCATAATACTTATTGTTGAAAATACCATGTGGAGTTTTCAATGTACCATGAACTATTATGCTATATCCGTTATACTTTGCATACAAATGAAATGTTGTAGGAGTGTGGTTCAATGCTTCTTCTAAAATTATCAAGGGACTTGCTAGATATATTTTTATGTTCTAGAGATGATGGTTCCTTTTTCTATAGAAATGATTGTTTAAATGCGAAGTGATTACAATGTGGTGGCTTGTCAAAAAAATTCAATCTTTTCATGAGGGTTCTGAACATGAATTTGGAAAGAATATTTTCGAGAAAAAGAGATATGAGATATTCTAATATACTTTGTGGAGTGGAGGTGAAGGTTCTAGATGTGAGTTGGTTACAAAAGAATGCAGTGTTGCTGATTTTATTTCAGATTTTAAGGACAATATTTTCTACAAGTATGCAAGGCATAGTCATAGGTCTCAGTGGTTGGATCAACAATTCAGGATATGTAAGGACTCCTTTCTGATTGGCACTATTATATCAGTGGTTGATTTTGCATAAAACTACACATTGTAACCACAAAACGAGGTTCAATCTGAGTATTAAAATTTCATTCAGATTGTTATTTTTGTGCACATATTGTTTAGACATGCACCTGATAATACAGAGGAGGATCAAAATATAATCAGAGACTATCATTTTTATATGAGTGATGATATATCTCACTCGTCCAATTATGTCCAACATTGTTTCAAGAATGTTTTTGAGTTCTTGCAGGAGCATGATATAGCACTGGGCTGACATCTCATTTGGTCAGATAACTGCACAGGTCAATTCGAGAATTCTCATATTTTTTATTGGTTGAGTAGAATGCATGTAGAGAGGGGTGTATCTAATATTTGGATTTTTTTTTAAGATGGGCATGGAAAAGGGGACCATGATGGAGCAAGAGCATGTGCAAAGAGAGCTCTAGTTAAGGAGCAATTGAAGATTTCAGGAGAAAAATTAAGTGATGCACATTCTATTGTTGATTGGTGTAGTTCAACATTGTCACAAGGAGGGACACTTGATTCAATAGTGCACAAATTATTTTGGTTGGTTGAGGAGGGTAGAGTGGGAGGAAAATTGGATTATCATACAATCAAATATTCTTTATAGATGCATTAATTTTGAATCTTAGATGTAAGAACATGGACCATTTGGACATGACAATTGGCTTGTTTTTGTGAAAGTTATATTTAGTGCGAGTGGGATCAATGTGAGTCAAGTGAGTGGGTGATACAAAGGTTCAACAATATCTAACTCTTTTATCTCAAACTATATCCATGACAAATCACACAATGGAAAGGTCACTTGATTATGACTGGATTTCAGATCTACTATAGCCAGGACATGTTTTTGCAGTTGTTGGACCATAGGGGAACGAAGAGAGATCAAAATATTGGTTGGTTCGATGTGTGTGGGTAAAGCACAAGCTAACACAATCGATGGAAGATAATGATGGGTTTGTGTATCCTATAGGTTTAGTTGTGGTTGTAGGAACTTGGTTGTGAACATACATGATTAAAAAGAATGGCATACCTGCATTTGAAGACTACGAGAAACAAAAAACCATTCTCATGTATTCGCACCTTTTTATAGCAACAAATGTTAATTTTTTGAAGCATCATGCCAAACCAATGAAAAAAACTATGGACACCTAGTAATGTTGATGATGATGCAATATTGAATAGTCTTAAGGAAAGATATGACCCTTCAGGAACACTTGAATAGAATATTCAAGAATGGAAGGTACAATGCTTAGGTTCATTATTCTTAAGTTCATTAGTGTTATTTATTTAATACTGATATTTTGTATACTATTGTAATGCAGGTGTCTTTATTAGTGATATTTTTTGAACAATTGATCATGGACCTACTACAACAATAGCTAGCTTTGATCCTTTTAGAGAGGTATGCAACTGATTATAATAATATATATTTGGTTTTCAAAGCATCTTTTATAGTTTGCATTACCATATCATCATCAATTAGGTCATTTAGAATAATATAGATTGATTATTCTAAGAATCTTTTATAGTTTGCATTACCAATTCATCATCGGTCAGGTTGTTTAGATTAATATAGATTTGTTAGTCTAAGCATCTTTTTTGTTGTGACAATATAGATTTGTCATTTGATAACTTTTGCAATATTCTTAGCATGATTGATCATGGACCTGCTGCAACAATAGGAAAATCTGATCCTTTCAAAGAGGTATGTGACATATTACAATAATATAGATTGGTTATTCTAAGCATCTTTTCTATTGTATGTAGTTTAACTGCTACCTTGATGGTTTGTACAGGTTCTTGTCACTCTAGAACGTCAACATACTACTCTTATGGAAGACTATGCCCTAAATGCCTCCAATAGGAAAATTTTGTAAAATTTGGATTTTGAAATGTGAAACAATGTAACAAGGTCGTAATTGTGTATAGGCATAATCTGTATCCAGTGATATTTTTTGAAATATGGGTCAAATGTCTAACATTTTATAAAGGGTATGTTTAAAATGTAAAGAGATTTTTGTACTTAATTGAGCTACAACCAAAGGTTTTCTTCCTGGTTCTTTCCTGTCGGTATGGTCATTTGAACCAGGTTTTTTAATATCTCCTATTTATAAATTATAAATTATAGTGGCTTGCCACTTTTTCCAAACATAAAAATATAAAAATTTCATGTGAATTTCATTTCCCATGTAATTGATTCTTTGGTCTAGCAAAGTGGAAACAAGGTATTTAGGTGTGCATGATTTTCAAGTTCATTGGGTAAGAGTTTTCTGATGCAAGAGCTAGGTGGCTTTAAACAACACAATTACAATTAAAGATGATTTAAACTCCAATTTGATTGTCAAAACCAAACTTGGGTGCAAATTCACTCCCCAAACCTTGCCACACCCTATAAACTCATCAAACACATCTATTAGGACTTGCAAAAGCTTGATCCAACCTTAAATATTTATGCCCCCACATTTCATTGACATTAGCATGTTGTAACCACCATTTTTCACCTAATTTCACTCATTTTTGCCATGCATGGCAACTCACCAACTCAACTACAAACTTTTCTAGCTCTTTAAACCCACATATTCACCTTATACATTCCTAATAACATCTATCATGGTCATACCATCGAGCTACAAACCATACAATAGATGGTATGGTCTTTTAGCACTTTGGACTCTTAAGGGAAATCATAGGTCCAATGTAGCTCAGAGTGATTTGGTGTATTTGGGTACAAAAGAGGATCATCCCTAGCGTAAAAATACCCATTCAGACGTGTTGGAACAGTCCATTTGGTCGTATGAGTTGGAGAATGAAAGTTGCACCATTTTGCAACTTTATACTACTTGCATCTGACAACTTTTCCCTCAACTGAAAACTCATTACCACAAGAAAACACCTCCGAGATAGAAAAAACTAAGAGAGGTTATTGTAGATGGTCCCAACATGATTCCATAGCATTAGACGGAGAGTCTATAACAATCATGGTTTTTGAGTAACATTCCATCAAAGATTGCTGCCTTTTAGCACTTTGGACTCTTAAAGGAAATCATTGGTCCAGTGTAGCTCAGAGTGATTTGGCGTATTTGGGTGCAAAAGAGGACCATACTTAGCATAAATGTACCCATCCGAATGTGTTGGAATAGTCTGTTTGGTCGTACGAGATGGAGAATGAAAGTTGCACCACTTTGCAACTTTACACTACTTGCATCTGGCAACTTTTTCCTCAACTAAAATCTCATCACCACGGGAAAACACCTTTGAGATAGAAAAAATTGAGAGAGGTTATTGTAGATGGTCCCAACACAATCTCATAGCCTCAGACGAAGAGTTTGTAAGTATCACAATGTTTGAGTAATAGTCTTTTTTACTTAGTTCCACAAAAGACTACTTCCTGCTACACCAGGATATCATTGCATACCTCAACCTGAAACAACATCAATTAGCAACACACCATCTTCTTTAGATCCAGCAAGCTCCCTCTGAATCTGTAAGAAATTACATCAACCTCCTAACCTAATCATCCAATATTTTCCTACAACACTTTCCTTAGAGAAATTGTTACTAGCGCACACCTCTATAGAGATTTAGGGTTGTCCTCTTCAGATCACTCTATTCTGAATAGGTTTGTGGAGCTATCAATGTTAAATTTAGGCTGACTGACTTTGAGAAAATCTGATATCTGTGAACCCCTAAACCTGCAAATACACAAAGATGACAAACATTTTTAGTGTTAGATCAAAATGCATGCAAAGAGTGAAGGATTCCCCATGAAATCCACCTATTCAAACTAAAATTAGGAAAATGAAGAACATAAAACAAGAAATTAATCTAAATCCTAATTAAGCCAATAGATTGATGATCTTATGGGGGAATTGGTGCCAATGAGGTGTTGCAATTGGCCCTTTCCCAATTCCTATGGTTGCAATGTAGATTGATGAAGAAATGGTCAAATCTCCAAAGATATTTGAGCATAACCTTGGTACAAATATGAAAATGTGAGGTATGCTTGGATGAAATGGGAAAAATTAGTTCTCAATTGAAGAGAGTAACTTTGCATATGAATTTTGGATGATGATTGAGAGGAGAGGTCTCCAATTTATAGACTTCTATTTGGAAGAAGTGATCAAGATTGAGCAATATGGGACAAAGGATAATCCAATGGCACTATACCACTTGTCCACATGTGATTGGATGAGGAATGAGCACATTTTGGCCAATGTGCATGATAAATGTATAAATTTGAATTTGAAATGGCGAGTTGACATGTTGAAGGGGGAAGAGAAATGAATTTAATGTCACTTGGCTCAAGACCAAGGAAATGTAAGAGGCACTGAATGCCTTGTTGGAGGGACCAAGTCCACTTGGCCTTTCTGAATTCAAATAAAAGAATATTCTTTTTTGATGTTTTGTGAGGGAAAATAAAAGAATTAATAAATCAAAGTAATTGATTTATTGTGCAACTTGCATTCTCTAGAGGATTTTAGTGAGAAGGATTAACTTAATCAATGTTTTGATTAATTTAATGAAGAATTAGGTGATGTGACAATTTAGACTTAGATTTATGAATTGATTTAAGTCAAGAATTGAGAGGAAATGATTTATTAAATAAATGATTTGATTTATTTAATAATGAAGGAATATGTTAGATTAAATCAAATAAGGTTTAATTTATTTAATTTAATAAGAGAAATTTAGAGATTCTAGTTAAATAAAATGATTCATTTAATTGAACAGAGATGTAAGGTTAATTAAATTAAATTGATTTGATTTAATCACTGATAGAGAAAGACTTAATCCAATAAATAGTGATTTATTGAGTTAAAAGATAGAAAGTGATGAAATGCTGAGAATGTGATTTAAGAGGAAACGTTGTTAGTAATCAGTATTAGGTGTGCCAAAATGAGCTTGTACATTTTCCATGTCTACATTTTGCACATCTTTGAAGCAATGTACTTGTTGCATTGATTTAAAGAATACACTATTGTGATCAAAGGTCAGGATTTTAAAAAAAAAATTAGATGCCCCACTACTGCCCCAATAGAAGGATACTGCTGGATATTGCCCCCTCGAGAGATCAAATGATAATTTTGAATTTTTGCATGATTTCACAAAAAAAGATGACAAGGTGCCCGACAGACCAGCAATGCCACAAAATGCCCGAAAAATGTATTAAAATGCTAGAAGAGATGAAGAATGACATTTGGTTAGGTGAAAATGGGATCAGGGAAAAAAACCCCCTCCGGAATGTCAAATTAGGTTAAAAAAAACCCTAATTTTTGAGCTTAAATAGACCTCAAGGGGTCATTTTCAAAACATTTGCACTCTTAACTTTGAAGAAATTGACATCTAAGCTCTTAGTCCCAAACAAAATGGTGCAATGAGAGCTTCCCCTGCACGTGTTGGAGTAGGTACGAGTATTTCAAAGACCAGTTGCTACAGGACCCATGGTATGTACCCCTATCCCACTTTTAATTTTCTCATTTTACGCACACTTATTAGGGTTTAAGTACGGTCAAGTCGACATGGTGTGATATTGCACCACGAAAACTCTCCAAACTGGCCCGCGCAGTCCCATATGGGGCCACATGTGCATAGAGCATCGCACGGAAAAGTTTGTGCTTAGGAATTTTCAATTTTTAAAGTCGGCCGCCTGCTCAAACAATGTCGCACGGCCAATTAGCTATCTAATTCTACCACGCTGTTTATTTTGCAAAAGTTTGCTATCTAAATCCACCACGCAATGCAATTTCGAGACTTTCAACCTACCCCACTTTTGCTGTCTCAAAAGTGAAAGATGATACGGACACTGTAAATTTCCAAGGGAGCTGACACGGTACTTTCTTTATGCAGGAGACACCTAAGGTTATTCATTTGAGGGAGCACTGATGGTGAGTACTCGAGTGATTAGCCGATATGCACATATTTCTCCAGGAGCAACTTGGGATGCTTGGTCTGTGGTTTGTTGCTTACGTCCTTCCTATGTGAGCACATATGGGTATGTTGCATACTTTGGCTGAGCGGTGGGATAACGAGACCTCATCTTTTCATCTTCCTATTGGCGAGGCCACTATCACGCTTGAGGATGTCTAGTGCATCCTGCGACTACCTATTCATGGAGAGCGAGTGATTTACGATTTGGAGGAGGGGAGGGATGCCTGCTTTAGTGTCATAGGTGTGGATGAGCTCATGCTCTACGATGATCAGATAGATTTGGAGAGATACTGGGGTATAGCCCCTACTTATAGCCTTATTTTGGCCACCATTATTTTTGGCCTTGTAGCTCTCAATCGGCGCGACCGATATTTCAGTCTAGGTTGGGGACTAGCATGGCAGTAGATGTGCGTTCGCTGAGTGTGTTATGCCTGGGGACCAGTGCTGCTGGCCTCCTTATACAAAGATTTGCATGAGTTTTCTTATTTAGAGGGTCGGGCTCTTGGGGCTGGATGGACTCTTCTTCACATTTGGGCTTTTGAGCGAATTACAGTACTTCGCCCATTTGTGATACCAATTGCTTTAGATATCGATGATCCTTTGGTGTGGCGGTATGGTGAGGTGACGATTCGCTTCACCCACATGGGTACAAATGGCATAGCTCACTGGCGGCGAGTTCTAGATGAGATGACAGTATTCATTTGGAGGTCGTATATGGGTATGGGCCCATGGATGGATGATGCAGAGCAGCTCTTCTTTGCTTGCCAGGACAAATTTATGCAGGGTCAAGAGCATACTTTGATAGAGAGATATCTTTTAGATAGAGAGGCTAGACAGTTTAGGGAGGTGTAGGATATACCCGATGCTTAGTACACAACCATCTTTGCCCATACGACAAAGGAGACAACATGGGGACAACCCATTCTAGCAAACGAGGCAGTGACCTTGTTCAGGTAGTTGGTGGCTCAGCCTTGGGCATACGATCAGGGCTCAGTAGATGTAGGGGTGACTCCAGCATGGAGGGTATGGTTCAGGCCACCAGTGATATTGATAGTTCTGGGGATAGTGCTTCCACATCGCAGGTCGAGAGGTAGGTCAGCGGGCAGGGGTTGGGGAGGTGTACCACCTCCTTAGCAGTCACCTCCAAGGGATCCCACATAGCATGTAGTGGGAAAGGATGGGCAGCCCCATATGGCAGGATAGGATGAGCAGCCTCATGCAATAGCATAGCAACAGTCGGTAGTACAGTCAGTAGGACAACCAATAGAGTAGCCAGCGGGGCAGCCAGATGCCCGCGACGAAGATAGTTAGAGAGTGTTGCTTCCACATCCTGGGGCCGATCAATCAATATCCAAGATTATAGGGATGTTATCAGAGAGGCCGAGTACTATCGACACCATTACTGACAAGTAGTACCATCAGACAGCAGGGTGCCAGATTTTTCTCAGCAGACAGGGAGGCAATCGGTAGACATACATGGTGAGAGGTAGGATGGGGAGGGCAGCAGCCTGTGGGGCTTGCCCCCCTTTTGATCACAAGACAATTTGCTTCATTTTTTATATACGGGCTGCAATATTTTTGCCTTATTGTATTATGTACTTGATGTACACCTGATCCGATTTGTATCATAACAGTATTTTTTGATGGTATATATGAGATGATTCTCCCTTTTATGATACGTATGGTGCACACATATGATATGCAGATGTATGATGCTTATGAGATGTTTCTATTCATATGTTTATGTGATGCAATGTATATAATGGATGCATTTTATTTTGTGTATTTTTTGTGATGTAATGCATATTAATGATGGTAATGAATGCAAGTTTTAATGGTTGTGAATGATTATGTATGATGTAATGTTGTTTTAATGCTGATGATCATGTGGATGCAGGGTGTATGCATGGGCGATGCTTTGATTACTATTATGATACTATGTTAGTGCGGAAAGAAGATAGAAGAAACATAGAAATAATAAATTAGCTAGGATGAAGATGGTGATTTATATTGCTAGGAATTGAGATTTTCAAATGGTCAATTGTGTTATGTTTGATAACACACATAGGTATGATGCATCAAGGTATAAGGGATCAGGATGGCATTGGTATCTAGTGTGATGAACTTTGACTCGAAAATCAGATAGGATTATTCTTGTTCACACTTAACATACATACTTCATTCAGGATGTGGTTCAGACATTCTAAACATTTTGGACCAAAACACAGAAAAGCAAGCTTTCCTATGTGGTCAACAAGATACCTAAAATATCCTCCCTACAAACCAAACAAAATATGCACAACTAGGTTATTTTACAAGCGTATCCCACAAGTATAGCAGATAAAAAAGATAATGATCACTACCCCATTACTTTCTCTCTAAACCTATTTTGTTTAGGCATCATCAAGAGGTCCTTGGAATGAACACAAAATAAGATAAGTCTAAACAAGACCAAAATAAAGTAAACAAACAAGCTAATGTTCTTCATACCACTAGCCAAGACTAACTACTTTGAGGGGTACCTGATGCTTATGTCCATCACAGGAAAGCTTCATCCTAGGACATGTAGTGATCAAGGTGTTGATGGGACTGATTGGGTGATAAGATATTGATACTCCGAGTTGACCAACTTGCTTGCTTGCTGACTTAGACTTCCAAGAATTTTGACGATTGGGCGTTCACTTTGGAACCTACTAAACTTGTTTCTGACTAACTCACCAAAGGGTGAAAGTGATGATCGACTTTATTATGAGTGAGACGATCACGGGTGAAAGCGAGATGAAATGGATGCACCATTTTGGATTTTCAGATATTTTGAAGCTATTTTTGGAATTTTGAGATGCTTTAGAATTGTTTTTGGTATTTTTGAGATTTATGACAAATAGACTAACTCAAAGACCTATCCTAGGCGTCTCGAGAGCTGATCCATAGATTAACCTTGCCTACGTTATACACGCAGAGACCACATAGTTTGACTGACGACAAAATTGACTTAATGAAAAGATAGATGGGAAAATGGATTGCCAATGTGACGGACGCCTAAAAGACTGACCTAAACTATAAAATAAATGGGCAAATGGATTTCCAATGTGACAGACACCTAAGGACTGACCCTAACTGTAAAATAAATGGGCAAATAGATTGTCAATGCAACGGATGCCTAAGGAATGACCCTAACTGTCTCAGGGGATGATCAAAGATCAACCTTGCCTACATTCAAGCTCAAAGACAATGTAGTTCGACAAGGTGAAAAAACTGACAAGATTCAATGATGAAATTTTTGATGATTTTCTAATATTTTGACATGTTTTTGGATTTTTTGAATGATTTGGATGATTTTTTGGATTTTTTGATGGTTTTGAAGAAGATCACGAGAATATACACGAATCCAATTTGATGTTTGTGGGAACATGCCCCCAGTGTGGTGTGATAGACTACTTCAATAAAGTCAGGACAAACTGACCTTAAGAATGTCGAGTAGTTCCATGGTGGAATATGGTATGGACACCAACGCAGGCTATGGTATGGATGTGAGTGGATGGTTGGATGGATGATTTGAGATGCGATGGAGTGAGTGATTCATGCAGATCCTGGTAGATGGGGGGAGGGTGCTTTATTTAAACTTGGTGCTTGTTTTCCAGGTTTTCACCAAGGTACTTGTCCAAGGTGCCACCAAAGTGATTTTCACCATAGGACGGATTTTTTCTCTTTACTATTTTTAATCCTTTTTCTAATTTTTTTGGATTGTTGCATTTTTTTAATTTTTTTGTTGTCCAAGACGCTTGTTTGCCAAGTTTTCATCAAGCTAACCATTATTTTAGGACTTTTTCTAATTGTTTTTTAATTTTCTGGTTCTATACCTTGCGAGACTTAGCCATAAAACTTTTTGAGGTGAGAGCTATTCATAGGCTCCTGCAGGGGCTCGCCTTCCAGTGTCGACAATTGATATGCCCCCGATTTATAACTTGCAGTGATAACAAAGGGTCGCAGCCAATTGGGCTCAAACTTTCCAGTTGTATCTAGATTTGACACATTCTTTTAGTTTTCTTTCAGCATGAGGTCACCAACTTGGAAAGTGCGTTGTTTGATCTTCTTGTTGTAGCTCCTTTTTAGGTGATTCTGGTACACTTGTAGATAATTTAGGGCATCCATGCGCCTTTCAGCTAGTAATTCCAGCTCATTTAGTCTTGTAACCCTGTATTCCTCATCTGTGATGAGGTTTTGCAGTGATATCCTTAGTGACAGTAGCTCAATCTCAATAGGGAGGATGGCTTCTAATCCATAGACCAGGGAGAATGGGGTGGCGCCTGTTGGCATGCGAATGCTGGTGCGGTAGGCCCATAAGGCAGAATTTAGTTGTAGATGCTAGTCACGACCAGAGTCATTGACTGTTTCCTTGAGGATTTTTGGAATGGTTTTATGTGTAGCTTCTGCTTGGCCATTGCCTTATGGATAGTATGGAGTGGAAAAGCAGTGCTGGATTTTTGAATTTTTCACATAAATCATGGACATCCTGATTTTTGAAGGGTGTCCCATTATCAGAGATAATTGATTGGGGAACACCATATCAGTAAATGAGGTAGTTCAAGATGAACTTGGATATTTGTTTTCCCATGATGTAGGTCATGGGGATTGCTTTGACCCACTTTGTGAAATATTTAGTGGCAGTGATGATGAACTTGTGGCCATTGGATGAGGTGGGCGAGATTTTACCAATGAGATTGAGCCCCCACTGTGAAAATGGCCAAGGTGTAATAATGGGATGTAGTTCTTGAGTTGGTGCATGAATGAGGTTTCTATGTTGTTGGAATTGCAGGTATCTTCTGATAAAGTTGTGTGCCTCTCTCTCCATTGTCGGCTAGTAGTACCCAGTTCTCAGTAATTTTTTAGCCAAGGTTGTAACACTCGAGTGCGACCCACACATGCCATTGTGTACCTCAATTAGAGCCATCGTGGCCTCCTCAGGTTTAAAACAATGTAGTAAGGTTCCATTGATACTTCTTTGGAAGAGGGTCTCTCCTAGGATGATGAATCGTAAGGCCCTTTTGACAAAGGTTCACTTTAGTTTTGGGGTGATGTCAGTGGGGAGGATTCCTAACATTAGGTAGGTGTATATTTCATGATACCAAAGATCACTGGGACCGAGTTCACATGTGTATTCTGACTCTGGTACCTCGAATGTGGGTACAAGAAGCTACTCTACAAGGAATTTGTGTTTGGAAATGTTGCAAGGGATGTCTAGTAAGGATCCAATTGTTGCCATCGCATCGGCTGCTCTGTTGTTTGTCCTTGGTATTTGCTCGAAGGTGATGTCAATGAATGACTCTTTCAGGCTTTCTACCACCTTCTTGTATGGTCTGACCTTATCATCCTTGGTTTGGTATTCTTCGTTGACCTGGTTGATGATAAGTTGCGAGTCCTCGTAGACCTTTAGTGCCATGATTCACCACTGTGTTGCAATCTTGAAGCGTATGGTCAAAGCCTCGTATTTTGCAATATTGTTGGTACAAGGGAACAATAGTTTGTATGATCTGGGTATACAGTCTCCTTGTGGGGTGATGAAGAACACACCAGCTCCTGATCCATGTTGCGTGTGGGAGCCATCAAAGTACAATTTCCAGTGGTCAGCTGCACCAAGGTTGAAAAGGGACTCATCTGGGAATTCTAATATGAGTGGGTTGTTCGTGTAGAGGGGAGCTTCTGCGAGCTGATCTGTAATGACTTGTCCTTTTATGGCTTTTCATTCTACATACTTGATATCATGCT
>CM021108.1:331371745-331385223 GCA_007115665.2 Sequoiadendron giganteum | reverse complement strand
TTAGGGAAATGGGTATTTAAGTAAATAGAGGAAATTGATGTTTTAATAATGCAATTATGGAATGAGACATTTAATTAAATAATATAATCTTTTTGTAGGAACATATGTTTTATTATCTACATTGGTGCAATTGAGGAAATTATTTTCGTTTAAATAGCCATTGGATTAGATGCATGTAAATGCATGTATTAGGTGAAATTAAAATAATGTGTTTTTGAAAAAGAGAAAATTATAATTTATTTAAATGATGTAAATTGTTCGAGAAAATAGATATTTTATTAAGTTTAAAATTGAGGGAATTGGAATAATAAATGGAATGATGTTCTTATAGTTGTTTAAGTTAAATTGTGATATTTGAAGAATCGATTAGTTAATTGGTTGAATTTTCTCCTTCATCTTTATAAGGATTCTTATTAAATTAGAGAAAATTGAGTAACTTGACTTATTATTCCTTCTTATCATTGAATGTGAAAGGATTTAGTAAATCCAAATCTTAGATGTAATTATCGTGTAACACCCCCTTCGCTTTGCTTCTTGTTCAAGTTGTTTTATGCTATGTTTGGTTGCAGTTACTTTGATACTAGATACATTTTGTTATGATGTTTTGATCACTACTATTGAGCGACAACTATTATTGTGGGATGTAGTTATCTGATTATTGTTTCACATGCATTATGGATTAATGATGTTGTAGAATTAGCATGAGATATTATTATGAGATTATTGGAATTATGATGGAAGTGTCAGTTTTGATGAGTGTATGGGTGAAGAGGACGAGTTCGCATCACTCGCTTGCGAGCGCCCTGCGAATCCGTAATTCCTTCTTCATGGTGTGTATTATATGCTGGATATATTGTATGATGTTGTTTACTTGGTTGCAGGATTGCAGGTACATGACATCGACTCCACCTGGTTTCACAGGTTTGAGCGTGTCGATCCAACGGTTAAGTTGAACGGGAGATAGTAGCTAGGTAACATGTGTCAAGTCTATACCCTAGTCTTAGTGTGTCATCAATTATGTGTGTTGATTCATTGTATGTCTTGCTTTGATGTTATTTAATTCTCAAGCATTCTTGAGTTGGAAATAGATATTTAGAATAATTGCATTTAAATCATGTTGATGGTTATTTAATTTAAATAATGCAATGTGGATAAAAGTTTATACTTAAATTAATTAATTATATTTAGTTTATTTAATTAATTAAATTTAATCCAAGCGGGTTGAATTTAGTTATTAAATAATTAAATTAATTAATTAAATGTGATTCAAGAGAATGAAAGGAAATAAAAGAATTAGAATTAATTTTGGAATTTAATTCCAACGTGTGATAATTAAATTAAAAATTGTAATTAAATGTTTATTTGGGAAATTGGTTGCAACTTTGGAAATTAATTTATTATTTGAAATTTCATTTTAAATTGAAAGTGGGTTTTGAAAAGTGAAATTGAAATTGAAATTAAAATTGAAATTGAAAGTGAAATTGAAATTGAAAATTGAAATTGAAATTGAAATATCTAATTTGCATGTAATGTGAATTAGGGTTGTAAATATTGAAATTGAAATTGAAATATCTAATTTGCATCTAATGTGAATTAGGGTTGAATTAGGTATTTTTGATTTATAAAGAATACATGTTTTAATTTTAGGGCAGAAAAATCTTTTAGAAGGAAAAAAAAAATACATTTTTACAGCAAGAAAGAAATTTTGGAAAATTTGCACAAGGGTTTGAAGAAAGTTTGATTGTAGAATTGATTGAAGGAAAGATTGTTTGCATTTGTTGGATTTTGGATTGGATTCATTGAAGGATTGAAGAAAATTCAGGAAATCTTTGGAGGAGGCTTGCATCAAAAATTCATCTCTTCCTGTAGCTTCTTGTACCAGGTTTTCCTCTTTGTGTTTTATTGTTCTTGATTGTTTTTTTTAAATAGTAGTGATTAAAGATTTGTTTGTTAAATCTGTTTTAGAAAACAAACTTGATATTAGAAGAAAATAATTAAATAAATTTACAGCCTTTGCTTGTGAAAATTCTTGAGTGAAAATTGTGAAAACCTTAGTTGAATTTAAATTATTTGGGGAAATCAATTTTGTTGTTATTGAAATCAAACATAGAGATTGAACAATGCATTTAGAATGTTTTTAGAAAATAAAACTTTCTGTTTATTATCAAAAAACGGATTTTAAAATCTGCAGTATAGTTATATTTTCATGGTAAAATGGTCTGATTGCGTCGCCTATAACTTCACTTTTACAAACTGGGTTTTCAGGAAATTTAAATTTTTTTTGCATTTTGCAATTTTCTAACCCCTGTCCAAAAATCTCAAATACCCAGATCGTAGTTTTTGAGTTATGCTTAAAACATGAGACTACTGTTAAATTATTTTCCCATGGCTGTTCTGAAAATAAAATAATAATAAATTGATATGTATAAATATTAATATTTTATGTATTGTTATTATAATATTAAAATATTATTTAATAATATTTTATATTATAATTTATAATACTAAAGTATTATATTTATTTATATTATTTTAAATAAAATTGGTATATTAGATTGGTGGATTTAAAATTATAAACATATGGGAAAATTATTGTTATTTTAAAATGGCATGTTAAGGTTTAATTTAAGGAGTTAAATATTTGATTTAAAGAACGCATAATTTAAAATTGAATTGTGGAATTTAAATCCATATGTAAAAGGTCCAATTATTAATTTGATTTAATTGAAAAAATATATTTATATTTTGAAATATTGATGATAAAGGATATTTTATTTTGAATTAATCAATTTGATATTCTGCAAATGATAGAAGATATGTTAATGATTAAATATATTAATTTATATTTAGTATATATATAGTGAAGGTATATATCCATTTGAGAGAATAAATAATATTTTATCTTATTTTATTCTGTTGTTTGCAAATTGGGTATTATTAGTGTTTTAAAAGAGATAATTAGTATGTGTAGAAAATGTATAGAGAAAGATATTTTTTTAATAGAAATAATTACTTGATTTAAAAAAAAAATGGTTATTTTATTAATATGATTGAAGAAAATATATTGAGATGTATATATATATCCATGAGTGTTTTCAATCAGTATTTACCTTGTTTTATTTAAGTGCGTGTGATTTAGTTTTGCATGAAGAATTTAAAAAATAAGTTTTGAATGCGTAGTCAAAGAGATAAGCCAAAAGATATTTTTGTACATTGATGAAATTGCATGTTTTAAATAGATAGTTGAAGAGACATAGATTCCGGATAGAAAATTGAAAAGATTGTTTGCAATAGTGTTAGTTTGCATTAGAAGTAAATTTAGGAACTATCTCTATTGAAAAAGACAAATAGTTATTAGGTTTTATTTCCATAGAACAAATTAATCGTTGTGATTGGAATATTAAAGAATCTATATAATTGAGTTTATTAATATATATGTTTGGTGTATATATAATATGGAGCATGTAAAATATGTTAAGGGTAAATTCATTATCGTATTTCGTTTTTATAAGATGTATGCAATATATTATTGAATAGAGATTTAAAAATGGATTGATTAGTGTATATGGAAATTGGATAGAGAAACAATATGCTATTATATTAAAGTGATTGAATGTTTTAAATAGAAAATTGAATGAGATGTAAGATTTGGTTAGGAAATGGAAAGAGTTTACTTGCATGGATTTGTGTCGATTTAAAAGTAAATTAAGAAGTTGTTTTATTGATGAAGTAATCAATTATGTTATTTATTAAATTCTATTTAGATTAATTGAATCATTGTGATTGGATTATGAAAGAGATATGGATTTAGTATATCAAAAAGTAGTATCTTCCTCATGCTTATCTTAAAGGATTTAATTCTTTGTATTCAGTAAAGGGAAGTAAGTTTAATTGTTTTAGATTTCCAATAATGAAAAGGGAAATAGGGTTATGATTATTTTAGATGATCTACTTATCATGTCTTTGACTTTGTCAACACTACCTATTGAATGAGTATGGATTTAGGAAATCCAAATATTAGATTTGATTGATGACTTGAATGTTTTGTTGCTATGTCGTCAAGTTGCATTGTTGGTTTTGGGATTTAGTGTTAGTCCTAAATTATAAGTCTTCCAGAAGAACTAAGAGGATAAGGGTTGTTGAATCTTTATGCCATCCAGTTGTTTTCCCTTGGGTAGTGCATGTTCAGTTTTACCCGGTTTTCATAAACGGGGATGTTTGCACCTCCTTGGTTTAGGAGCGGATTATGGGATCCGTGTCTCCTTGTATGGAGTGACCTTGTTATGTGGTTTCATCTTGTTGCCTCCTGTGAAAGGAGTGGACTATGTATTGTTGCCTCCAAGATGTTTGGAGTGAGATTTTTTGTACCTCCTATGAAAGGAGTGGACTATGTGTTATTGCCTCCAAGATGTTTGGAGTGAGTTTCTATTATTTGTATCCTCCTTGTGTTGGAGTGGATTATGATGCCTAGTTGGTATGCACTTGTGGTTTCCTTGGTGGATTGTTTGGATGTGTGTTGTCGAATAGAAGAGTGGCTTCTGTTAGGCGCCAGAGCCCAAAGAGGTAAACTGAATAACCTTCAGGAGTGATTTAAACAAGTGATAATTAAAATAATGTACTTAGAAGATTAGGACTAACTTCTCACATTAATCAAGATAATTTAATCCTCACTCATAGACACAAGGGCTTGTTTAGACTTGGGATGAGTCAGAAGGCCTGGAATGGCAAGATCAACTATCTTGCTCTTGCGAGAGGTAGTTGATTCTGCATGAGTGAGTATGAGTGCTGGGATTCGGTTGAGGCCACCAGGATTACTTGTGCCGGGGCCTATGAAGTATGCCCAGAGGAGATCTCATGACAAACCTTGAGATGACACTCTATCTATGACAACTGTTGTTAATTGTTTTATGTGTATGGTTCTGTGAGCACACTTGATTATTATTATGTCTGGAAGCAATGTGACCTATGTCAGTGATGTTGGAGTTGTACTTGTATTGTACTTGATTTGTACATGTATTGTATTTGATTCGTACTTGTATAGTGAATGAGTTGTACTTGTTAATTCATTTGGTTGGTTATAACAGTATGAGTCAGTTTGAGTCTGCCTTTGGTTAGAGGTAGTAGAATCTTGTCCATGTTACTTTGTTACTATCTCCTAGCATGGGGGGTGGGCCTTCGGGTACCACATTGGTTGGGTGGAACATGCACCAAAACCGTTGGGTCCCCATCTATCTTCAGTACTTGGTGGCGAGACATCCAGATGGACAGCTCGTGGTTCTTGTTGTATTATCTTGCATTGTAATATTTTAATTTGTATAAGTTATTTTATCCCTCTTATGATTATGAGGTGGAATTTTGTAATTGTAACCTTGAGTACTATTGCCTCATTCTGGGAATGAGTGATGTATCTATTGGATTAAGATAATGTTTATGAGATTGTATCTTGGTTGATTATCTTATTATGTTATGTGGTATTCTTATGATGTATGATGTTTATATCATAAAGTTCATAAGGCTATGGTTATATGTAATATGTATATGTGGGTTTAAGTAATCCTAACCTTGTAGCCTTAGAGGTTGTTGTTAATTAGTAAGTGAATGTGTATGTTAAATGCACTTTATAAAAGAAAAAAAAATTGGTTCGCTTATGATGTTAATTGCAACTTCCTTTAGGGTTACTTGGCGGGCATTACATATCATGTTGATTGTCTATGTGGTTCGTCTAAATGCAAGAAGAGGAAATGACTATTTAATTAAGTGAATTACGGGAATAGGTATTTAAAATATATATAATATGTTAGTAGGAACAAGATTCTATTATTTTTAAATTGATGAAATTAAGGAAAAGGTTAGTGGGATGTTATCTATGTTTGGAAGAGCCTTTTTAATTAATTAGCTAAATTGGGATAATTGAGTGGTGTCAATTATTATAAGTTATTTTGTTCACTGTATGCAAGTTTGTGATAAATTAGAATGTTGTAAAACTTAAACTATTATGCCTGTATGATGTGTTTGAGATATCTTATGTGGTATTTAGGGGGAATTGAAAAGAGGTATTAGTTGAGTTGTTGTAAGTCTTCCTATTGGAGTATGTTAATTTGAGATTTATCATTTCATGGTTTTGTCTTGTGTAGTTCTCTATGGTAGTAAGGTTGTTGTTTTCAATGAGTCACATGATTTCCATGAATGGGGAATGGTTGATCTTCTTTGAATGGTTTATTCTTCTTTGAATGGTTTGACCTTCTTTGAATGGAGTGTTGGATATTTTGTATCTCCTTAGTTTGGAGTGGTGATGTATCTCATGTTAACCATAGGAGGGAGAAGCTCAATGGGGGTCGAGGTCTGGGAAGATCTAATGGGTAATTCATATATCTTGAGTGGCTTTCTCCTAGGTTTGTAGTTTGTTTAGGATACTGCTAAGTCATACTGTTAAACTCTGATAGAAATGTTTTCTTGAGTTAGTGTTATTCTTATGGAGGTTTTTGTTTAGTTTTGAGTCAGCTTGTGACTAGAGGTTGTAGGGATTGTCCTTGTATCTGTGTTACTATCTCCTAGCACGGGGGTGGGCCTTTGGGTACCACTTGGTTGGGAGGAATGTACACCCTACACCATTGGGTCCCCCTTTGATTCGCAGATTGCATTGCGATATTTTTCATTGGAGAGCTCGCAGTGGTTTCATTCTTTGGTTTAAATCTTTCTCTTTACTTCAGTTTAACTCTTATAATTATTATACTCCTCAATTGTTTTGAGGAGGAATCTTGTAATTGTAATAGTTAGGTTTGATCTACCTCATTTCGGGAATGAGTATTGTAATTGTTGATGCAGTATTTTCCATGTAGCAGCAGTCTTATGGGAAACTTAGCTGATGGGGGACATTATGCGCTAACTAAGTGACCTTCGAGATTTCACCGAAGCCAAATTTTCACTTATTGGGTGAAGTAAAAGGTAAGGGATATTGCAAGAATGTAAAATTTACACTACAGGTGATGCGCCAAATCTTTAGACAACTTTATCAGAGCACAGTGCATAAAGCAAAGGTCCGAGCCACTAAATTGTTGTTATTTAAGATAATTTTTTCAAAAGCACTTGTCATGCAAAAATACCCTCTAATTTGTATAATGTAATCAAGCATAACTTTGTATTAACACAGAAGAGTAGTAGAAATATGATTTTTATTCATTCCAACTATGAGAGGTTATAGAAATTGAAGAATAGGCATTCATACAAAAATGAAGATTACAACACAGGTCAATAGTTCCAATAAATGCTTGAAAACAAAAAGGTTGAATCTATTTGGCACAGTCTAAAGTCTTTGAATTAAAAGCAACTATTACACAAGGCTTACTTCTCAGTGCTTGGGAGTTTTTTATAAACTTAATCAACTCCCCCAAAAAAGAAAACAAGGCCCCATTTATATGGCCATTCCACTGCCTAAAGACACATTATGAAACAGTAAACCACGCACGGCAATCCTTAGCCCATATCATCTTGAGCCGCCATAGCAAACATCGATTGGCTACCAAAACGCCAACGAGACCATGACACACAATGGAAAACCATGCAGTAGCAAGAGAGGACACGCGACATCATAGCAAGAAACGCAGCGGCAGGGAAGTACAAAAGATCTGGTGGCATCTCCAAGGTAACTAACACAGAAACAAAGTCACCACTTGTCACCCAGATGGAGCCCAGCAGAAAGCAACAAAGGCGCCCAACAGAAATCCATGAGAGAGATCCACGTGGAGAGCTCCAAGCAAAAGTGAAGAACGAGGTGGGCTCGACTCAGAAAAGCAGCTCGAGTGAGCCACGCGGCACACAGATGGAGACTGTTAGAAAGCGAAGCGAACTAACAGCGAAAAGCTTCGGGATGAAGACACGTGGCGAGCTCTGAGGACAGTGAGCATACAAAATTAAGGCACAGCTGCAAAGGAAAAGAAAACTGCCAAAGCCTCGACAGTTTTTGTTGAACAATTTGGTGACTCATAGGGGTTTTTCACTCGCGAAAAGGAGAACCCTAGAAACCTTTGGCTCAGCAATAGAAATTCTCACAACCTTGAAAGGGCAGCCTGCAAATTGGTCCATACTTCATTCATTGGTGTAGAGAGAGTTCGCAGATGCTCGTGAGCTAGTCTGAGATCGATGATTTCTTTGAAGGGCAATCCGCCTAATACTTTTGTTTCCAATTCCAATTGGAAGAAAAGTTGTGCTAGTTGATGCACGATTGCCTTGATCTCCTCAGTAATCGAAGATTGATCAAAATTCTGGAAGACAAAAAGTTCTTGCTTCCTCTCTTCGATCATTTCAACAATATGCTCCACTCCTGCTACTACCTGGTCCACAATGAAAGGCGAAGGGAGGCCTCTTTGAGTCAAACGAGAAAACTTTGCCCTCATGTCGCTGGTAACTTGGTTTAACCGAGCTCTGCAATCTGCTACCTGTTGAACAACCTCGTGCATGGAGATGATGCTACTTGCACCCAAATCCATTGTCGTTCGGTTGTTGATGCCCACACTACTCAATGATTCATCTAAAGTGGTATACAACTTACCCAATAAAATTTTAGCCTCTAGAACCTTGTCAGAAGTTAACTCCTAGACCTGCTATATTGATTCACTAACCGTTCCGCAGAGGCTATCCGCTTGTGCCATAAAATTTAAGGTGGGCTACAGAGTAAGGCACAAAGCCTTCACCTTGTCTCAGTATGATGCGTGTAACTCTTTGGAAATTTCCAGCAAGCTCATCCAGGGCGCAAGGGGTTGGGTCTTTAGGGTAGCCAATTCTGCCTCTTTGCTGCTTAAACCTACCACTGCTTCTACCAAAATTTTGTCCAATGCGGACATTTGCTCCTTTAGGGTAAGAACTTCCCTCTCCTTTTCTGCCAGGGCTGACTCTGCTTGCTTTATCTTTTGGACCTCCAACTCCAAGTTGGCACTCATTTCAACAATCTCGGCAATGGTGTTCTATCAGAGCTCTCTCATCCCCTTAGTTAGTAGGTTAGACTCAACTTGGAGTTCTTTCTCTTTTGCCTAGACTAGCGCAACCTATTTCTCAAGAGTTAAATTGACCTTTTTGCCTAAACCCTACAACTCTTTGATTTTAATTTCGAAGGTACCCCTCTCCTTCTCCAGCCGACTTATTTCATTCTCCTAGGATTTAAATTTGTTTAACCAGATGTCGACCTTCCTTTTTAGCTCCACAATCTGATCATCTTTCTTCTTCTCCTGTCGTATGAACTTGAAAAAATCAGTGGTTATTATTTTTTGGGTTTCCTCCATCAGCTCAACTTTATCTTGTGGGCAATCCTGCTGCAAGTCTAATCCGATAGCATTCACAGAATAGTCACTGGGTTGCATCTCACCTACTGCCTTGATTACATTAGGAGTGATCTTTCGCAAATATCAAAGAATTTGGGCTTTGATTGAAAACGGTTTGCAAGTGGGCCTCCACCTGCCTGGTTGCATCCTTCGCTCTTCGCTTGTTGATCTGATTGGTGCGGGCACTTTTATTTGCATCGACCTATGAGAAATATTCTTGGGCCAGGATACCCAGTCCACCAGCAAAAGGATACTCCTGAGGGATGGCCAGCAGGAAAGACAATGCAACTGATACATCAGAGGTCTTACTGGGTCGCATTATAATAGCCGGGGAGAATGGCGGGATGAATTGGCTACTCGGAGGGGATGAAAATGAGGTGATAGTGTAAGGAAAAATTGGAGACGCACCAATCATAGGGTTGGGACTTGGGGATAAAAATTGTTGGCCTACGAGCCTGGTGCTGACACCAAATTGCGTTTCGGGTAATGTATGGAAAGCAAAAGACATAGGAGGGAAAACTAGAGGGGCGAGACTAGAATGCTCAGCAAATCCAGTGGCAGAGAGGACTGGTGCAGATGAAATAGCAAGGGTAGATTATGGCGAGACCAAAGACATAGAGGAAAGAGAAGAGGGAGGAAAAATTACCTGATGCTCCTGTGGAGCCGCCACCACATCGATCGCTCCCTTCATCGACTATTCCTCCTCTTCACCGACCTCTTTGGTTCGTTGTCGCTTCTCTATCGGGAAATCATCGAGGTTGAAAATGACCCATCTCTTTCCACTGGTGGTCCTTGTCTACTTCTGTTTTGATTTAGAGGAGGTGGCCAACTTGGATGTTTGCATGCTCGGCTCTTCCTCCTACATAGGCTGCTTATTGGAGTTCTTCTCAAGTATTGGACTCTCGGTGATGACAAGGGGATTCTGAGTTACCTCCTCTTTCAATTGTGTGATAGCCTCCTCTCTTCTATATTGCTACATAGATGTTGAGCAGTTCAGAGAATTTTCAACATTCAGATGTTCATCTTCCCAAATGTCATCGAACTTCTCATCAAGGGCTACTTCATTATGCATCTTGCCTACCACTAGAATTTCTTGTCGATATATCCAGAAGGCCTGCATCTTATCGAGCACCCAACCGAGTTTACTCAATTGGGTGACCAGAGAGGAGTTGATATTCAGCTTTGGATTAACTCTCCCCATGATGTGGTAAAAGTTTAGCCATGGCGGTCGACCATCCACTATAGGAAAATATTCAAGGCCTACATATCTACTTAAGTTTCATTCCTCGGCATTCCGTCGGAGATCCCAGAATGGTTGAGGTGAATGTGAGATTTTGATGCCGATTCCCAACAAATTATTGTCAGGGTTGTAATTCCAGGGATCATCTATTAATACCAACCTGAGGTGGCCTAACTTCGAGAGTAGAAACACTAAGGTATCAATCTTCAAGGTCCTCTTCTTAACCAGCGACACCAAACCAAACATGATTGGCAATAACAAATAGGAGGTTAAGTGCTTTCCTCCCCAGTAATCATCATCAAGAGTACATAGCTATCTCATTGCCTCCAGGGCCAACACTCTATCGGAGAGGAAATGAGGAAGCCAAAAAGATTCTCAGACGAAACCTGGCATGCGGAGAATGGTGAAATCCTTACCAAAGAACCAGTTATAGGGTGGAGTTAACTTCCCCAGCCAAGATCTCTGGCAGGGTGATATGCATTCGGTCATATTTATACCAGCCTTACTCAAAGCCCTTATAGCTGGGGCTATGAATGCATCCGAGAATGCATAATAATCGAAGGTTTTTGACATGACAGGGGTCCATGTCGAAACCGGCTTCCTAAAGCCACCCTCATAAAAAAAAGACAGGAGCATAGACGTTGAAAAGTAATCTACATTCTGGTGTAGAATCAAGTAGGCCAGAAAAGACGAATACCTGAACTTAGAGCCGACTCCAAATTCCTGTAATTGTTTAGAAATTCCCCCACTAATAGTTCTTGCAAAGTCTAGGAGCGGAGCCTCATGATTATTTTTTAACATAAAATAGAGGGACATTTGAAACTGATGAAACTCCTTGTCCGAGTCCAGACCACACACCATCGCCAGCATAGAAGCGATAGAAGAAGCGACACCTTTCAAAGCCCTCAAACTGAAAGGAAATTTGGGCAAGGTTGAACTACTCATTTGCTGAAGCTTAGAACGATAATACTGTGGCACCGACTGGAGCTCTCCCCACTTTTGTTGCATTCTTTCCATTTCAAAAATTTCAATCTCTTTCCCCAAAGGAAACGGAATGCACAACATATCTTGAATAGCTTCAAGCCTAATGACTACCTTGAAATTTTCACCATTGATAACCCCTGTGTTCGGGTCGAACCGTGTCGCGCATGCTACCACAACCTCTAGACAATGGTGCACCAAGAGAACCATGTACTGCATGAGCCCACAGTACCAGAGCCGTTTGTGAAGTTGGTTAGGCATATGCATCATTCTTTCGCATGCGGCCTCCCTAAGGCTCTTAGGATTGCTAGACAACTCAGGGTCAAAGACGTTGTCCCAATCCTCCAAGACTACTGCCTAGTCTCTATGAGGAACTGTGCTCAATAACGTCTGGTTCATTGGGTGAGTGAAAGGCCAGCTAGGCTTCGCAGGTATGCCCAGAGTGGCATAAGAATCTCCATCGTAAAGCTACACATGGGGTACATTCCTCATCTACTCGCTTAGACTTACTTGAACTAAAGTCTGCATAGGGTTTTCTACAATTTCGGCCATTTTGTATTCACAAGAGTCTCTTTGCAAATCTTTGCAATAAATATGTTTCCCTCCATGCCATAACTTGCCTTTTTGCTTTCTCGAGAAAGACAGCCGAAATAGGTACATGCCAGCCATTAACGCCAAGTTGCTATTATGCGTTACCAGTTTTAGTTGTGTGAAAAGATCGCCAACCAACCAAAATGCTCAAACATTAATTGATAATCTTTCGCGCGTGACGAGAATAGATTCCTATCTTGAAAGACGAACCCAGGAAACCCTGCGAGCATTTCTCTGCAGGCTATCTGTATTGATTGACATTGATGCTCGTACAAGGCACATTGCCCAATAGAGCTTTTCTCTATAATTTCATATGATTTGGATGAGACGGCAATGCTTCATATTATTTACACCTGGTCGATCTATGAACGATGTGGTAGCTCAGCGAGGCAAGTCGCAAGTTGCTCCTGCACCTCCCCATCACCTCGCATGCTATGACGCCAAAAACTGAGGTGAAGCGACACACTTGGTACAGTTGTTAATCATCATTTCTTCAGCAAGCAAACTTTATCCAGTCTATAAATCAGCCCCTTGTGCAGTATTGCAAATCACAACATCGATTAGCCTTTTAGCTTAGCAACCTCTTGCTGCCTTAGTAGTTTTTCATCTTTTAGTTAGAAAAGAATAAATCATGGAAACACCAGTGAGGCTCACCTACAGAAAGACCCAGGCTGCCTTTCTTGGCAAGATTACTTGTAGGCACCTAAAACATATGACAAGTGCAAAAAACCTATTATACGTGAAAGCCATCAAGTGGGTCCTTGGGAAGGACTGCGTGCATTATGATGAGCAATATCAGGTGAACACCAATATCTGCTCCCACTTTGTTGCCTCGTTGCTGGACATCAGCATCTCCAAGCGTAAGATTTAAAGCTGATGAAGCTGGTCTTCCCTCATCGCTACCTCGGAGGTCTGGAGCAGATTGTGCGTGCAACCCAATTGGGTCACGAAATTCCATTGGTTCAAAACATTTGCCTACAGCAGCTGCACGGAGACATTATTCCAACCAGGCTTTTTTTTGGGTTTGAGCTGGAAACCCGTGAAGAGCATTGTGCCAGAGCTTGCGCAGGCTGCTATTTCTTGATGCGCATACACTATCTTGAGTCGTTCTCTAGTTTTCAGTGATACGAAGATTTTGAGAGAATGGTACTTCCCAACCCTACGCCGCCTGCCACCATGATCGTCGGTCCTTCTCACTGATATTTTGAAGACAAAGATGGTTACAAATTTTGCTTCTTTGCTTACAAGCCCCGTGCTATAGCGGGCATATGTAAATATTAACATAAGGCCTCCGACCTAATATATTGTAAATTTCTGACTCATGATGAATATAATATGCCATTTTAGACCAT
>CM021108.1:331216677-331371645 GCA_007115665.2 Sequoiadendron giganteum | reverse complement strand
TGACAATAGATATTTTAGAGGGTCTATCTCGGCAATCAAACTGATTTGATGAGCTAGCATGTAGTGTCTAAATTTTTGAGTTGCAAATACCAGTGCTAGGAAAGCCTTTTCTATTGATGTTTAATTGAGCTCTTGCCCCACCATTGGTCTGCTGATGTAGTAGATGGCCTACTCAATTCCATTTTCATCATGCTAGGCTAAAAGGGCACCAAGGGCGGCTGTTGTTGCTGAGATATACAAGATCAATGGTTTCCCTATAATTGGTGGCATCAACACAGGTGGTGTAAGTAGATATTCTTTTATTTTACTGAATGCTTGCTCGCATTTGTCGTCCCATCTGAAAGCTACTCACTTCTGAAGCAGGTGTGAA
The DNA here is from genome assembly GCA_007115665.2 of Sequoiadendron giganteum. NCBI lineage: Eukaryota > Viridiplantae > Streptophyta > Pinopsida > Cupressales > Cupressaceae > Sequoiadendron > Sequoiadendron giganteum. The sequence goes on along the minus strand of CM021108.1, from coordinate 331,371,275 downwards.
TAGGTGATCTGCTTATCTACTAGCTGTGCTATGAATCTCCAGATGGACTGGAGTCAACCTTGTAATCCTCTTATTTGTTTTAATGTTCTTGGTGCTTCCATTTCAAGGATTGCTTTTACCTTTGCAGGGTCTACTTCTATCCCTCTCATCGAAACTATGTATCCCAACAACTTTCCTAATTGTACCCCAAAGACACACTTCTTCGGGTTGAATCTAACCTTGTAATGTTCTAGCCTGTCAAAGATAGCTCTTAGATTTGTTACATGGTCCCATCACTTCTTTGATTTAGCTAGTGTATCATCCACATAGTCTTCGATTGTTTTATGGATCATGTCATGGAAGATCAATGCCATGGCTATTTGGTATGTAGCTCCTGCATTTTTCAACCCAAATGGCATTACATTCCAGCAATAAGTGTCCCAAGGACATTTAAAGATTGTCTTATGTTGGTCTTCCTTTGCTATCATTATCTGATTATACCCCGAGAAGCCATCCATTAGGGAGAGCATCTCATGTTCGGCCGTTATATCCACTATCATGTCAATGTTGGGTAGTGGAAAATCATCCTTAGGACATGCTTTGTTTAGGTCTCTAAAATCAGTGTAGATGTGGATGCCCCCTTTCGGTTTTGAGATAGGTACAAGATTTGATACCCATTATGGATAGTCGATCAAGCGTATGAAGCCAACATCCAGAAGTTTTTGTAGCTCAATCTTTATGAGCAAGGCTATTTGTGGGTGCATCTTCCTTAGCTTTTATCTGTCTAGTTTTGCTCTAGGGTATATAGCCAAATGATGAAATAATACTTTAAGGTCTAGACCTAGCATGTCAGTATAGGTCCACACAAAATTTACCTTTCTTTCTTTTAGGAATGTTGCCAACAGTTCTTGTTCTTCTGTTTGAAGTGTTTGAGTGTAGAATGTGATTTGCGACTCTGTTTCTATTCCTAAGTTGACAAGGTTGCAATATTTTTCCAATACAGTTGATTTCTCTTGATGTGGAGCAATAGGGGGGATATTGAATCCTTCATCCTTTGGCACCTCAGAGAGGTTTTCACTATTGGATGCATCCTTTATTTTTATTTTTTTATGGTTAGAGAGTGCCACAGTGTGGTTTTCACTCAATAACTCCGAGCTTATTCTTGATATTTTTCTTTTACGACTGAAGGACTCAATCGTCTCCCCATAGTATGCCTGTGTGTTCAGTGTGATATTAAATCTAGCCTTGTGATCCCCACACTGAACTATATCCCTTAATCCCATGAATTCTTAGAGAGCCTCATCGTTTTCAAATGAGTCTAGAATCGGTGGTCCCCGTTGGTCGTGATCGATGAGTTGGGGGTGTACTAAGGTGATTCGGTGGTTTGGTTGGTTTGACTCAGCTGTGGAGGCACTTATCATTAACAAGGTGGAATCCTTGAAAATCCTAGGGAGACTTGCTATGGTATCCTCATCGTCACTACTAGTACAAACATTAGTGACGTCAAAGGTGTAATTATCGAGTGGGATCCCTAAGCAAACAGGTGGTCTAGGAGTGGTTGTTGTTACTTGAGGAGAGGACCTGACGCTCTTCTGGGAGTACCTCTTCCATGTACGGTTATACTTAGAGGAGTATAGCCGAGTCCAAGGTTTCACATTCTTCTTTCTACAATGATGGGCTCCAACCGTCCATCACTGTTTCTTCCTAGGCTCTCATTCCTGTTATAGCCCATACCAAACATCATTTGTAACCCTCTGTTAGCTTCCTCCATGGGTAGGGTGGGAGTGGGTATTTCATCTTGGTATAGTGTGTTTGAGATGTCTTCTTCATCCACATTCTCCCAACTAAGATCCCCCCAATGGTGGAATCTAGAGGGTTCTGCTCTATAAGTGCGAACAAGTGTTTGAACCAACTGGGGTTGCCCATGTGACCTAGGAGATTATGGTAACTCTCCTACAATAAAAGTATTTCTCCTCATATTGTAATCACCGCATCCATTGTCCTGTATCATGTTCTTAATCTCAGATATGTCGGGGATGGCAGGTGTCTCTGTCGCAGAAGTGGAGGCGAGATTGGTTGGGTCTATGTATGAAGTAGATGGTCCTTCATCATTTTTGGGTACTTGAGGGATCTTCTAAAACTTGGCTTCCAAGTTTTTGCAATAGGCAAAAGGTTTGGGATCCCCATGTATAGTAACCTCCTCATTCTGATGTGAGAACTTAATGCACTGGTGATAAGTTGAGGCCACTACCTTCATTCCATGTATCCATGGGTGTACCAGGAGGATGTTGTATGGTAGATCGAGGTCGAGAACCTGACAGGTGGTTTGCATAGTTTTCAGCCCCACTTGGATGGGGATCTTGATAGTGCCCTGAGACACTCTTTCCTGGTCATCATATGCTCTTATTGTGATGCTTTTTTTCTTATTGATGGAATCCTCAGCGAACCCCAATTTCTTTATAAGCTTTAGCGAAAAAATATTAAGGCCTGCACCTCCATCTACTAGGACTCATTTGACTTTCTTTTTATGTATTAGTACTTGGAGGTGGAGTGCGCGTTTATGAGATGGCTGTGGGGGGAAATCTTGGTTTGAAAATATAATGAGATTTGGGGTAATGATGTTATCCACCATAGCCTGGAATTGTTTTGTGTCGAGGGTGGCAGCAATGGTAGATGCAGTGAGTGCTTCATCAAGAATCTTCCTATGGGTGGCGAAGATTTTCAGTAATTCCATGATGGATATTTGGGCGGGTGTTCTTTTCAGTTGGTCAATGACATTGTAATCATAGAGGATGGCCTTTGTATTGGAAATGGGGGTCTTAGCAGGTGCCCCAGTGATGGTAACCTTTCCGCCTCATGTGGTGACTCCACAGTCATTGTTGGCTCCCTTGATATTTATGACAGTGGCCATTTCGTCAACTCATCCAACTATCTCCTCATATATTAGATTAACACTAGCATAATTTTGCTTGCCCTTATTATTTCCTTCATTATTTCCTTGGTTATTCCCTTGATTATGATTCGGCATCAGATTCGTGCAAATTTTTAGGTCCTGGTTTATGTCCGGCTAGTCAATGTTGATGACCTTGTCCTCAATGAGGTCTTGGATGATGTTTTTGAGTCTCATGCAATTGGTGGTGGTGTGTCCTTTGAATTTGTGAAAGTCACAAAGGAGATTCTCATTGTACCATGGCAATTTGGTCATGGGCTCCATGTATTGCTCGCAGTTAGAGATCTTGATTAGATTCTCTTTGACCAACTTCTTCATTATGGACTCAATTGATTCACCAAGAGCTATGAATTTCCTCTTTGGGGAAACTTGTTGCGAGGAGGTGGTCCTCCTTGATTACCCAAATTTTTGACTTGATTGGTGGAAGATGGTTGTGGTTGTGCTACTACTGTATTAGTCTGCACATTGTTTTGATTATGATTTTGTGGTTGATGATGATTTTGGGTATTCTGATTAGGGGCATTGATGACCACCTTAGCATCAACCACGCCGTTGTTTGTGATATTTTTATTCCTTGACCACATTTGAGGTTTATCATTGTAATTGTTAGAAAGGTGGTTGTCTTGCGGTGGAGTGAATTTTGGTGCACCTCCTCATGCAGTAAGGGCTCTTTCGATGTTTAGCGCCTTTAGAATTAGTTGATCATAAGATGTGATGCACTGCATTTTCAGGTAGAATGCCAAGTTTTGATCTATATTTGTTACGATGGTGCAAACTTGTTGTTCCTTTGGAACGGTCCACTTGCTTTGATTGGCCTTGGATCACTATCTTTGCAAGAAGGATTCGAATAGCTCTCATTTTCCTTGTTTGAGTGTAGATAGTTCTTCCAAACTAACATCTTCACCCATGTTGAAAGCGTAATTTTTAAGGAAAGCCTCCACTATTTCCTCGAATGTTTTAATGCCCATGGGTAGGTGAGAAAACCATTCCATAACTAGACTAGTCAGGCTATGAGGTAAGAGTCGCATTAGGTATGTGTCATCATATACGATCTCCATGCAGTGCACCTGAAATTCCCTGACGTGGTTTTCAGGGTTACCTGTTCCATTGTATTTGTCAAATTTAAGGATCTTAAATCACTTTGGGAACGGTATCATCGTGAGGCTTCTATCAAAAGGGTAAGGGCATAAGTTCCCTGGTGTCCTTCTGGTTTTTCCTACTTGTAAGTCCAACACTTGCTGCGAGAGCAACTTGATTTGTGTTGCAACATCTTTGCTCGGATCGGGAGGTGGGATGAATGAGTTGTGAGGTGTTCTAGGTGTTTGATGAGTGGGGAGCGTACTAGGGGGCATTTGCTGCAAGCTCAGTTGTGTGTTCCAAGCCTGATGGTATGCTTGCATTTGTGTCAACAATGCTTGTTGTTGATCTTGTTGCTGTTGTTCCAACAGTGCTTGTTGTTGGTCCATCTGCTGATGTTCCCAAGAAGCCTGTTGTTGATCAATCTGTTGTTGTGCTAGCAAAGCGTCTTGCTAGTCTAGTTGTTGTTGCGCCAACAAGACTTGTTGTTGTTCAAGCTATTGTTGTGCCTGAAATTCTTGCAGGGCTTATTGGTAGGCTTGCAGGTGGATTGCTTGCAACTGCACTTGGTACTATGCTTGTTCTTGTTGTTAGGCTTGAGCCTATGCTTGGGCTTCAGCTTGAGCTTTGGCTTGGGCTTGAGCTTTTGCTTGAGCTTGGGCTTGGGCTTGAGCTTGGACTTGGGCTTGAGCTTGAGCTTGGGCTTGGGCTTGCTACTTTTGATGGAGTATTCTCTGTTGGTTGGCTTTTTGAAGGGTTTGAATTAGTATGGTGAATGAGTTTTCCATGTTGGCTTTTGGAAGGATTGGTGGTGGAACAAGAATCATGCCAACCATTGTGACTGATGAAGGGGTTATGGTGGTGGTTGGGATTTGGGTTGTTGGAGGGGTGGTTGAGAAGATTGGTTCATGAGATGGCATGTTTTGGGATACTTGAGGACCAATTGTGGTGGTGGCTTGTATGGTTGCCACTTGTTGTTGTGATGATGTGGGCAAGAAGAGGGAATTGGGCATGACATTTAGATTGTTAGGTTTCATGAAACCATCGATGTTGATAGGAGGAAAACCCAATCCAAGAGGTGATGTGGTTGTGAATGAAAATGAGGGAAGGGATGGAATGTTTCTTTGAAAAAAAGGATTTACAACATCAGTTGTTTTTAAACAGGCTTCCTTCTTGAAGTGGTAGAGAAGTTTGTATGTTTGATTGACATGTTGGTGTTGCACGGAATGAAGATGAGCCAGTGTGGTTGTGGAAAGTGAGCGGGATGTAGGCGTTGGATGGATTTTCTGGAACAGACGTAATCGGGGTGGTGGTGATGATTGCTTCTTTGTTAGCCACAAGGTGATGCTTTTTTAATTCTTGGAACATGGCACTCCCTTTGTTTACATTCGGCAAGGTAGGCGTGATGGCTGACGTGGTGCAAGGTACTTCTTGATTGATATTTGACATCGGGGATGCATCTGGAATAGGCACATCTGTACTAGTGCTCAAGTCAAGGTTGGGAGGGGGTATGACTCCTCCTCTCACTATTATATTTAGGTATTTGAACATAGCACTGATAATTTTATGGTTCTCTAGATTTTGAACCATCTCCATAATTTCGGATTGTGTCATCCCCATGTCTTTGTTCGTGATGTCCTCTTGATGACTCTCCTCTTGAGGATTTTGTTTTGATAAGGGAGAGTTGCTTGGGGGATTGCTTGATCCTGCTAGGTTCACTTTGGTGTTTAGATGACCCATGCCCATAGAAGTTGGTATTTCTCTAATATTCTCCATGTCCTTCTTGTATTGAGATCTTGTTTGGACCATAAAAAATAGGGATTTGTTCGATCCTAACCCTTTAGGTCCAAAAGAGAAGAACTAGGGAAGCTAAGAGATCAGAGATGGTGGTAATGGTGATGGGCTAAATGGATGGGATGAGTGAGTGAAAACCATTTTAAAGAAATTTTGAAGGTGTATGCTAAACTTGTAGGGGCTTTGGATTGATTGAGATAATTTGACTAGATGCTTTAAGTCAAACAAGATTATTGTGAAGTTGTATTCCCTAGGAAGTTGCGTTATTCTAAGGGAACTTGCACAAATGGATGAATTGGCTAAATGTGTTAAGCCAATGTAATTGTGAACTAATAGACTTTAGGAAGTTGTGTTATCCTAAAGAAAATTTGTCCAATGGTTGAGACTATGTTGGCTAGGTGTGTTAAGCCAAAATAGGGAGATGTTGATTTAGCCCTCTAAGTTTAGCATGATGATTGTTTCTAGAGTTCACAAAAGGTTTGATGATGAAGTGGGATTTGGTTGATGGAGGAAAGAATGAGAATGACGACTTTGATCTTGAACCTTAACCTAGATACAACTCTCTCTACAAAACCTCGGTATTGAAGAACATGCTAGACTTCCTATGGGAGAAAATAAAACCTTTGAAAAAGTTTGGGATTTTGTTGACAATAAAATGCATACAATGCGGGATTATTTCTTGAGGCTTTTTCATAAAATTTGTATACAAGTCTCTCCCTTACTTCAAAGAGCATCTCAAGGCATTGCTCATGGATTTTTAGACTTACTTTCTTGAAATTTGGCTTTGGGATTTTGATCTTGTGAGAAATCATTGGAAACAACACATATGTAGTTCATTTGTCTCTTTATCTTGGTTTAATGAAATTATTTTTATCCAAGACACTTGCTTGCTTAGGTTTCAAACTATATGTCTAGTGTCCAACTTTATTTCTCATCCCACAAGGTCCTTTGTGTGGAAATCGAGGAAAATAGGGCAAAAGTTTCTTATGTTTAACCTTATTGAAAAAAAATGATGGTATAATTTATGCACTTAGAAATCTCTAGGAATATGATCCCTGGGGAAAGCAAGAGTGTCCAACTTCGTCAAGAGGTATTTGTTTCCCACAAGGTGTTTAAAATTTGAAGATCTTTGTGTATGTTTGTTTTTTCAAATGTTTTCAAGATCAAGCAATGTATTTCTTCCAAGCACTCTTTACACTCCTAGGATGATGAGGCAATATCTTGTTGGGTTCCCATTTGGATAAATCTAGCTGTGCATATCTTGTGCGAATGGCTAAATGCTTGACCACACTAGCTCCCCTCCATGGCACTCACTTATTCGGGTCAGCCAAGCATTAGTACCCATGAATCTCCCATGGCATACTTTCCATTTCCACAACAAGACCGCATGTATTACGTGGGGCAGCTTCAAAGGACATAACCTTTTGCACAAACAAGATAGACAAGGTTTTGGCCTTTTTCTAAACAAAGGGTTCTAATTCGGGCATTCCGTTTGTGGGGGCTTATCCAACATCAGTGAGAGTCCATTATTGTCCATCTCGTCGGAATAATCCTCGTGATTCTTGAACTTTCCTCAAGAATCCACACTTATATACCGGTTGGAAGTCGCTTGGCTTTAGTGTATTCCTAGTTGGGTTTTTCCCTTGGGTGATTAATTTTTCCCACAAGGCAGGCCCTCTAAGATAAAAAATAGCGAACAAACATTATTCGTAGTTCGATCGAATTTTGTTTAAAAACAAAAGGAGAACACTCGCAATAAGTCTTATTCACACTCGCATGTTTTGTTCATTTTAAAGTGCCCAAATTGAAATGTGGAGGCAATCTTTTTAACAACTTAATATTACTAAAATGTTTTTGATTCTCAAGATCACAATGAAGCATGAGAGAAGCGCATACACATTTTAGATAATATTAATTTGTAAAAAAGATTGCAAAACATGGAATACATTGGTTCATTTTAAACCTCAAAGCAATGATGACTTCTTTTTAAGCACCAAAATGAAGTGTGAGTTTTCCTTGTTCAATTGTTACCTTTTAAACCAAATATAGTGTGTTTGCCTAAAGTTCTTTTTAGCCCCTTGGCAACTTTTGAAAACAAAATTTGATTGTTCTTTTTAGAGCCCAAAGTAAAATTAGTGTTCCTAAGGTCAAATATTTTTCTAACAAATTTCTTAAGGAGTGTTCAAGAACACTTTTAGTGTTTAAAAACACTTTGTACAAAAAAGCATGGTGTCATGAAACATTTGATTTTTCTTTTTATAACCCAAAGTAAAATTAGTGTTCCTAAGGTCAAAGATTTTTCTAACAAATTTCTTAAGGAGTGTTAAAGAACACTTTTAGTGTTTAAAAACACTTTGTTTTGTTGCACATGATATCATGATGACTTATTCCTTTGCTCCAACCTTCAAAATAACAGAAAAATAGAGAGCAATAAAGACAGGAAATCAGATTAGAGGTTAAAAAAAATCCAAATTTATAAAGCACATGTCAATTTAAAATTTTACTCTCTTCCCGAGATGAAGTTTGCAAAAGAGATGGAGTTTGGAGAAGCGGCGGAGTTTGGAAGAAAGGAAACTCTATATAGCGTCGTGTGGGTGACTTTGTGCGGCACTTTGCAGAGGCAGAGAGCGCAAAAGCAGTGCGACAGAGGCCCGCAGTACAGTTTGTAAGCGGCCTAGTTTTGGAATTTGAAATTTTTAGGCGGGAAAGGTGATGCGGTGGAGTTTGGAAAAAACGTGGAAAAAAATAGAGCCATGAAGATGAATGGGGCAGAGTTAGGACCTGTGTGGTTGACTTAGGAATTTTAAAAAAAAATAACAGGCGGGAATCCGTGGCGATGTTTGGGGGATTCGAATGCGGGTGAATATGGAGCCGCGGTACTGTGGTGGTGAAGTATTGCGCCGCGGAGCTAAGGGTGGTGTGATATAGCGCCGTGTAGGCTAGGTTTCCTGTATCTACAAAAAAAACATTAGAAAACATGGAATTTCAAAAATGTGAGTGAATTTTTTGATTCAAGCCCTCCTTCTAGCGCCAAAATGTGAACCCCTAAACCTACAAATGCACAAAGACGACAAACATTGTTAGTGTTAGATCAAAATGCATGCAAAGAGTGAAGGATTCCCCATGAAATCCACCTATTCAAACTAAAATTAGGAAAATGAAGAACATAAAACAAGAAATTAATCTAAATCCTAATTAAGCCAATAGATTGACGATCTTATGGGGGAATTGGTGCCAATGAGGTTTTGCAATTGGCCCTTTCCCAATTCTTATAGTTGCAATGTAGATTGATGAAGAAATGGTCAAATCTCCAAAGAGATTTGAGCATAACATTGGTGCAAATATGAAAATGTGAGGTATGCTTGGATGAAATGGGAAAAATTAGTTCTCAATTGAAGAGAGTAACTTTGCATGTGAATTGTGCATGATGATTGAGAGCAGAGGTCTCCAATTTATAGACTTCTATTTGGAGGAAGTGATCAAGATTGAGCAATGTGGGACAAAGGATAATCCAATGGCATTATGCCACTTGTACACATGTGATTGGATGAGGAATGAGCACATTTTGGCCAATGTGCATGATAAATGCATAAATTTGAATTTGAAATGGTGAGTTGACATGCTGAAGGTGGAAGAGAAATGAATTTAATGTCACTTGGCTCAAGACCAAGGACATGTAAGAGGCATTGAATGCCTTGTTGGAAGGACCAAGTCCACTTGTCCTTTTTGAATTCAAATAAGGGAATACTCCTTTTTGATGCTTTGTGAGGGAAAATAAAAGAATTAATAAATCAAAGTAATTGATTTATTGTGCAACTTGCATTCTCTAGAGGATTTTAGTGAGAAGGATTAACTTAATCAATGTTTTGATTAATTTAATGAAGAATTAAGTGATGTGATAATTTAGACTTAGATTTATGAATTGATTTAAGTCAAGAATTGAGAGGAAATGATTTATTAAATAAATGATTTGATTTATTTAATCAAAAAGGAATATGTTAGATTAAATGAAATAAGGTTTAATTTATTTAATTTAATAAGAGGACTTTAGAGATTTTAATTAAATAAAATGATTCATTTAATTGAACAGAGATGTAAGGTTACTTAAATTAAATTGATTGAATTTAATCACTGAAAGAGGAAGACTTAATCCAATAAATAGTGATTTATTGAGTTAAAAGATAGAAAGTGATGAAATGCTGAGAATGTGATTTAAGAGGAAACGTTGTTAGTAATCAGGATCAGGTGTGCCAAAATGAGCTTGTACATTTTCCATGTCTACAATATCAACTATTGAAGAGGTACTTCAAGAATTTAGCATCTGGCCTTGCAACACTACAACCCTTACTTATTCCCAATGAGTCATAAAACTCCCTCTTAAGGTTAATTCTTCCTAAAAGAATTAAGAAGAGATTACTAATAGTTCATGGAACTAACCTATCTCAAATAGAAGTACCATTGCTAGGAGCATAGATGATTGACTATCTCAATTTTATAGCATGAATTAATAACTACATAACAATTCATGAACATTATTCAACCATGCAATACTTATCTCATAGAATTCAAAATCTCAAGTAATAGATAATTAATTCATCAATCATGACATGTCTTTCTTCCAATTTCTTAGAAGAGCTAAACTCAACATAAAAAAAGACAATCTTCACACATTAGCATGATACAACTTGCAATGAATAATTCTTAATTCTAAAAAATCTTATCCTAGTGATCACTATTTACTGGTCACACATAATCCAAGTAAATAATGTTAGATTTGCATAGCTCAACAAGCTGAATTTTAGCCTAGAAGGATAGTTACAATTAAAACAAAGAATACTTATTTCTTAAATATTCTGAAGGGTGGAAATACAAAACACTGCTCTTGCACTCAGATCAATACACAACCTTCATGACTTGAACATAGGCCCATGACTAGAGTAGAAGTTCACTAGAAGAATTTTGGGGAGAGATCTCAATCACATCCTTAAATGAAGCATGTTGATTAGGCTTGGTAGGGCAATCCTTCACATAGTGACCAAAATTGTCACATCTAAGGCATTGAACATGAGAGAGGTCCCACTTCTTCTTGAATGCAGGAACACCATCTCACCCTTTATCTCTATTCCTCTTGAAGCATCTTTTCTTTCCTCCTTTTCCTTCCTTCTTCAAGGATTGAGCGGAAAGAACATGAATGTCTTTATTTGTAGGGTTTCATCCAATACCTCTCACACCCAACCTTGACTCCTCTTGAATACAGTCAGCCCTCAACCGATCAAACTTGGGAAGTTTTGATCTCATGCTGATTCCTTGAATGTAAGACTCCCAAGATGAAGGAAGACCATTAAGAGTCAACATGGTCAAATCCTTGTCATCAACAATATGACCAATGGTAGAGATTTGATCTCTCAATTTAGAAATCTTCATGAAGTAGGTGATGACAAATTCTCCTTCCACCATCTTAACATGATGAAGTTGTTGCTTCAAGGCTAGAGCACAACTTGTGTTTTTGATATCATACATCTCCTCCAGATTCTTAAGCATTTCTCTCGTTGTCTTCAATTTAGAGATGATAGGAACAATATGGTCCTTCACGGAATCAACTAACATCTTCTTTGCTTTGATATCTTTCTTCCTCCATTGAAATTTCTCTTCCTCATCTATAGGTTCATAAAATTTGCTCTCCACACTCAACCAATTTGTTTTCCTCAAAAGTGAACATAATTCTGAATCTCCATGAAGTGAAGTTTGATATCATATAACTGAAAGAACTCAAAAAATGCAACACATAAGACAATAAACACAACAAGATACCATAGGAAAACCCTCTTCTTGAGGGAGAAAAACCCAAAAAATATGTCTCTTATATAATGAAGGAATAAGAGTAGAAATATTCTTACAACTTGGGCCCAACTCATGGTTTAATTTGATACAATGAATAATAGAACCTCTCCTAGATGCAAAGATACAATTGAATATGCTTCTCCTTGAAATCGGCCTAATGCTGCAAGATGAAGCGATGTTGCTCAAGTGTGAACTTCTACTTGGAATGTGAATTATGTTGAATGAACTTGATTGAGGAAATGAACAAACATCACCTTGTAATTATACAAAATAAGATGACTCTTCAATGAGGTCGACCTCTCTTGAAAATAATAAATTACAAAATAATATCAAGGAAGGTCAGCCTCATTCGTTTAAATCAAATGAGTATAAATTAAATAGCCATAGGATATCATTTCATTTATTAAAACTTAATGTGATCGTTGGAAGAAGCAGCCTGATTTTTCTAATAACATCAATAATAGGAACACATTTTTAGGGGTGATAAAAGGATTAGAGTTGTCTGAGAAGGCTGTCCTGTTAAGAAACACAATTTTCTGTGCCTTTTGAGTAAGGCTAGCGAGTGAGTTTTTGAGAAGTTGAATGAAAATAGGTTGGAACTTGTTGGAAACTATTGGAATAGGTGTATTTAATGGTGTTTAAGAGTAACCCAAGAAGAGTAAAAGTGTGAAAACCTAGTTGGAAGGGGGAAAAACAAGGGAAAATTGGTGATTTTACAAAGAAAGTGTAAGTTGTAATGCCCTGCCATGGGACCCTAAAGGAAGTTACAACTCAACGCGGAAGCGTACAATTTTTTTTTCTTAAAAGTGCTTTATTAACCAAGAAGATGCACAACACTTCACAACAACCTCTCAAGTAACGTGACAAGTTTACAATGATAACCAATCATACACACTACTAGAACACAAAGCATTTATTAAAATATTAACCATACATTTAATTTCACATACTTATAAGCATTAAAGATACAAACACATAGAATAGAATAAGAAGCTTTAGATAACATTAACTTAAAAGTAGATTACTGTTCAACAAAAACTGCCAAGGCCTTGGCAGTTTTCTTTTCCTTTGCAGTTGCGCCTTAATTTTGTATGCTCATTGTCCTTGGAGCTCACCATGTGTCTTCCTCCTGAAGCTTTTCGCTATTACTTCACTTTGATTTTCGATAGTCTTTGTCTGCGTGCCGCGTGATTCACTCGGGCTACTTTTTCGAGTCGAGCCCACCTCATTCTTCACTTTTGCTCGGAGCTCTCCACGTGGATCTCTCTCACGGATTTTTGTTTGGAACCTTTGCTGCTTTCTGTTGGGCTCTATCTGGGCGACACGTGGTGACTTTGTTTTTGCATTAGTTACATTGGATATTTCATCGGATCTTTTGTACTTCCCTGCCACCGCCTTTCTTGCTATGATCTCGTGTGTCCTCTCCTGCTATTGCATGGTTTTCCATTGTGTTTCATGGTCTCGTTGGCGTTTTTTTAGCTAGCCGATGTTTATTGTGGTGGCTCGAGATGATTTGGGCCGAGGATCGCCATGTGTGGTCTGCTCTTTCATAATGTGTCTTCAAGCAGTGGAATGGCCATATAAATGGGGCCTTGTTTTCTTTTTTGGGGGAGTTGATTAAGTTTATAAAAAACTCCCAAGCACTAAGAAGTAAGCCTTGTGTAATAGTTGTTTTTAATTCAAAGACTTTGGATTGTGCCAAATAGATTCGGCCTTTCTGTTTTCAAGCATTTATTGGAACTATTGACCTGTGTTGTAATCTTATTTTTGTATGAATGCCTGTTCTTCAGTTTCTGTAACCTCTCATAGCTGGAATGAATACAAATTATGTTTCTAATACTCTTCTGTGTTAATACAAAGTTATGATTGATTACATTATACAAATTAGAGGGTATTTTTGCATGACAAGTGCTTTTGAGAAAATTATCTTAAATAACAACAATTTAGTGGTTCGGGTCTTTGCTTTATGCACTGTGCTCTGATAAAGTTGTCTAAAGATTTGGCACATCACCTGTAGTGTAAATTTTACATTCTTGCAATATCCCTTACCTTTTACTTCACCCAATAAGTGAAAATTTGGCTTCAGTGAAATCTCAAAGGTCACTTAGTTAGCGCATAATGTCCCCCATCAGCTAAGTTTCCCATAAGACTGCTGCTACATGGAAAATACTACATCAACAGTTCTTTTTCTGGCACAACCGGTGGGACCGTGAACTAGCATGTTCACCTGATCTTATAAGTGTGTATGAGCCATTGACCTGTGACTAGGTCATAGACTGTGAGAGTCGCTAGCCAACTTGTTTCGCCTTTAGTTTCTATGCACCTGAGGGGGCGTCGAAGCAACCCTTCACCTCCTTTGTCCCCTCCTTCTCTGACATCACCTAATCCATCCACATAGATGGCTACTACAAAATACATAGCCTAGGACTCAGGTAGTCCATTAGTAGCACCAGTGCCTCTTGCAGTATGGGCCCCTATCCCCGTTTCCGCCCTAAAGACTATCCCTAAATATTTCAGGGTTGAATCAAAGACACCAACAGAGCATCTGCAAGATGTAGCAGATGTATGTCTGGTGCATGGCATATTCAATGAAAATGTAGCCCACAGATTACTGGATGCCTCTTTTCGAGAAAAAGTGCTAAACTAGTACAGGACCTTACAAGCTGGTATTATTGCTACTTGGGATGAGCTCGGGACCCCATTTTATGAGTGATTTTCAAACGTGGGTGACAAATCTTCGTTCTACCACCAATTGGAAAATATAAATCGAGCCCCTCATGAAGCTCTGCCTAAATTCAATGCGAGGTTCCATTCAACTTGGCAGATAGTTCCTATGAGCAACTAACCACCTCTGGATCTAGCATTTATGTTCTACTTGAAATCAATCAATGCCGATATCTCCATGATGTTACAAGCTTTGGGTGGAGATACTCTTCCTGATGCTTACACCTTAGCTATCACTACAGAAAATAATTTGATCACTACAGGAAAGTTGGCACCGAGGCCCATTGTACCATTGTTCCCCAAGTGCAATGCTCCAGATATCGAAGTCCCTTCTACCAGCACTCCTGCTGCCCCACCCAAATCTATGTATTTTTATCTCGAAAGTGTTCCAAGCACGGCCCCGATGACAGCTCCTATAATAGCTCCTATGCCTAATCTCATGGCTACTGAGATGAATGAAATGAGAGAATAGATGCGGGCTATGACTAATGAATTGACTACTTTGAAGCGATAGCAATATAGCTATCAAAAGCCTGCATACCAAAATTACCAAGGTGGAAAAACTCTATACCAATCAAACATGTGGCAGGATAGGTCATGTGGAAATACTTTGGCTTAATCAAGTAACTAGATGGTTCTGGTAACCCTACCAATGCAGACTGTTCATCCTAGTTCGAATAAGGAGCTGGTGGTGGGATATAACAATTTGGTTGAGGATGCTAACTCATGGTGTTTTCCTTGCAATGATGCACACATGTCGTGCAACAACAAATCGCAGATCAATGTAGCCAAGGCAACACATCCATTTTTTGGCAACTCAACAAATGGACAATGTGGTCCTTGCTACACAAAGGCAAGGGATGTCCATCCAGCAAGAGTTGAACATTGTCTTGGACCAGGCTCTCTTTTCTTGGATGGAAGGAGAAGAGTCAGCATTTTCGAATGACATCCCTGTTGATAAAGTACCCCGAGTGCAATCTGACTATAATATGCATTCTAAGCGTAGATTTACCAAAGATTTTACAACCTTACCTACCAAGGCTATGTCACAACCAATGCTCAGCCCAGCGGTAGGCATATTGTCAACCCCACCACAGTCAGAGGCAGTTGTTCTTAGCCCTCTAAATCCACTTCCTTTGAAGACAAAGGCTCCATCGGTCACTTCTACTATTACCAAACTGTTGGATGTACCGACCGTGAAACTAGTGATGGTCGCAAGACCTAAAGAGTAGACAATCACAACTCACTAGCCGAAAGCGTAATTCAACATAGTGGAACAACTAAAGAATTCATCTGCCAATGCTTCTTTGTGGGACATTCTGGATATTTTGAAGAAAAAGGTGCTACTGCAAAAAGCGTTGTCGAATGAAGAGGATGCGAAGATCCCTACTCATTCTAATGAGGAGGATGCATCGAGGTGGGACCTGGATAAAGTGCTAGTGATTCAACCGGAGGAGAAACTCGAGTCTGAAAAGGAAAGTAAGCCTAAACCTAAGCCTTTCTTTCTAACACTAATTATTGGTGACAAGTTGCTGTATAACTGTATGATTGACTCTGGTGCCAGCACTACTATCATGCCAAAGCAAGTAGCTGATGCTTTGGGACTAAAATACGAGCCATTAAATAAAGGAGTCATGTAGCTTGATGGAAACAAGGTCGATACTGTTGGGATAATCAAGGGATTACCCATGACTTTGTTCGCCTGCCCTAGTATCACTGTAATGTAGGATACCATACTCATCGATATCCCTCCTTTATTTGGGATCTGTTTGTCCCAAGAGTTCACTGCAAACGTAGGGGGATATCTAGTGCTACACTGGTCACACCTGATTCTGAGAACTAAGTATGGGGCTAAGATGAAATTATTGTCGGAAACTCTTCATTTTGAACATGTTGCTGATGAGGCTTTGTTAAACTTTGAAGTAGCACACACTTCAATCTCTCAGGAAGAAAGGTACAATGTGGAATTTCTTGAAGAAGAGGAGGTTACTAGCTCTTGGACAGTTGATGAAGAAAATTTGTTGAAAGAATTTATTGATACAGACCCTTTCAGGAATTACCATTCAACTGGCCTCAGAACCTATATTATACATGAAGAAGGGCAGATGATACCCAAAGTTACCAAAGATCTTGAAGGTGAAGAATCTCCATAAATATGGACCTTATACTTTGATGGAGCCAGATGTAAGATAGGAGTTGGAGCCAGGATTTGTCTGATATCCCTAACCGAAAAAAATACCTTGAGGTCTTACTGCTTCCAGTTTTCCTGTTCAAACAATGAAGCTGAATATGAAGGTCTTATCCATGGTTTAAGCCTTGCGGAGCAAATGGGTGCAAAGCAAATAAGTGTCTTCGAAGATTCTGATTTGGTGGTTAACCAAATCCGTAGAACTTCAGCTGTGAAGAATATCCGTATGCGATCTTATCGACATAGGGTCTGGGATCTGATCGACAACTTTGAGGCTTTCAATATTCAAGCTATTTTGAGGAAAATAAATTCTGAGGCCGACAAGATGGCAACTATTGGAGCTTAGTTCGAGCCGACCTCTGAGTTACTGAAAAATAAACATACAGTGAAGGTAATTATAAGACTCGCTATCCCAGATAACAATCAAGATTGGCAGGTGTTTGGTAGTGATGCTCATATTGCATCATTCCTCTAGTCATCTGGATAATTTTTTGATCAGTTGCAACCGAAGATCGCCAAAGCTTACAGAGATCAAATCATTCAGTTGAAATCCAACAAGCTCCCGAGGGGGCTAGTCACCCTGGAAAGCCTATTTGATTCCGATGATGCAATAAGAGATAAAATGAAACTCGTGGCTGACAAAGGCGATTATACCGATTTGCACATAGGAGAAGATAAGAATCTCAAAGTTGGGGAAAAAGTCTCGCAAAAGAATAAAGACAAACTAAAACACTTTTGTGAAGAATACCCAAGTGTAGTAGCTTGGTCATATGATGATCTTAGGGGATATGACCTCAGAATCATCGAGCACACCATTGAGCTGTCAGAGGGGGCGAAGCCAGTTTGCCAAAAACAAAAACCTGTGAACCAAAAGATAGAATCCCTAATGTCACAAGAGTTGAACAAGTTGATTGCATCTCGGATAGTGTTTCCAATCAAACATAGCACTTGGGTGTCAAACCTAGTGCTAGTCCAGAAAAAAAAATGGGGATATACGCCTATGCGTAGATTTTCAAGACTTAAATAGAGCGTCCTTAAAGGATCATTACCCCCTGCCTTCAATGGAGGTAATTCTGTAGATCGTAGCTAGCTCCAAAATGTTCTCAATGTTGGATGGTTTTTCAGGCTATAACTAGATTTGAGTAAAAGAAGAGGACCAATACAAAATAGCATTCACCACGCAGTGGGGAATGTATGCATATGCTAAAATGCCTTTCGGGCTCTCAAACGCCGGAGCCACGTTTCAACAAGCCATGGACACTGTTTTTAAGGATTTGATTCATAAGATTATACTCATCTATCTAGATGATTTAACTATATTCTCAAAATCTGTCGATGATCATTTTGATCATCTGGAGCTCGTTTTCCAAAAATGCCAAGAATTCAAAATCTCATTGAACCCGAAGAAGTGTGTCTTCAAAGTTCCCCAAGGGAATATTTTGGGATATGTCATCTCTAAGGAGGGCATTTCTATTGATCCAGAAAGAGTTGATGCAATCTAGGGACTTCCATTACCTGTTAACAAAAAGGGTGTGCAATCTTTCGTAGGTAAGGTCAATTTTATTAGCTGGTTTATTGTAGATTTTGCAGGCATTGTTCATCCTATTACCTTAATGCTCAAGAAAGATCATATTTTCAAATGGACGACATAAGCCAGGAAAGCTTTCGAGCTTGTGAAAGAGGCTATTTCTTCTGCCCCTATGTTGGTTAACCCGGACCTATCAAAATATTTTATTATTTATGTATTTGGTGGTGGAAACAGTATTGCCATGATGCTTCTGCAGAAGGATGATGGAGATACAAGGGAGTCCCCTGTTGGTTTCTACTCACGATCTTTGAAAGAGTACAAAATAAAGTATAACTTTGTAGAGAAGCAGGCCTTCGCCATTGTTAAGGGGCTTAAGAAATTCTAGCATTTGATATCATATAATAAGGTGATTGTTTCTGTACCACATCCCAGTGTGAGAGAATATATCATGGAGGGGGAAATCACCAAAAAAAGAGCTAATTGGATCAGCAAGATCCTAGAATATGACATTGAAGTCAGACTCATCAAGACCGTAAAGGGAAAAGGACTGTGCGAATATATCACTAAAAATAGTGAAACAACGACAGAGTCTGGAGCTCCGAAAACTGTGTTAATAAATGAAGAGGATTCTTAGAGCAACTGGCTTGATGATAGAATAAATTTTATGCAGTCAGGAAGGTATCCAAATAATCTCCCATCCTTTAAAAGGTGTTTCTATCACCTACAGAATAACAATTATGTCCTTTTGGAGGGTGTCCTATTTAAAAGAAATTTCAATGGCATCCTGCTAAGATGCGTAAATGAGGAACAAGCTTAGAGGATATTAGATCAATACCATAATAGCCCTGCCAGAGGACATTTTTCTACAAGAACCACGACAATTAAAATTACATATGCTGGTTATTTTTGGCCAACACTTTTTAATGATGCATTTTTATTAATTAGGTCTTCCAAGGAATGTCAATTTTATGTCGGAAAGAGAAAGAATGTTGCTATGCCTTTAAAGCCTATAGTGGTAGAAGAAATTTTTGCTCAATGGGGTTTAGACTTCATTGAGATGATTAACCCTCTTTCTTTTGCTGGACATAGATGGATATCAACATCAACTGACTATTTTACCAGGTGGGCAAAAGCAATGCCGTTAAAAAATGCAACTAAATCAAAGATTGTTAATTTCCTCAAAGAATTGGTGGCCAGATTTGGCCCACCTAAAACAATCATCTCTGATAATGCTAAGGCTTTTCTAGGCTAAAAAATGAGCCAGTTTGCACTAAAATATGGAGTTTTCCTAAAGACTTCCTCTAACTATTATCCCCAAGGAAATGGTCTTGCGAAGTCTACTAACAAAAACCTCATTAAGTTGATCAAAAGGATAGGCTCGAAACATCAAAAGGAGTGGCATAGGAATATCCTGACAGCGCTCTGGATAGACTAAGTTATGCCCAAGTAGATATTGAAAACATCTCCTTATGAGATGGTGTATGGGAAAGAGGCATTGCTGCCCATCGCCACAAAAATTTCTACCCTGTAATTGCTCAAGTCCTTGGAAATTGAACAAAATGGGGTGATGGAGGTACGATTTTCTGAGTTTCTTGAGGTGTAAGAGAAAAGAGAACATGCCCTAGAAGCAATGAATAGCCACTAGCATGTAGTGGAGAAATGGTTCGACAAAAGGGCTTCTGATCAGGGTTTACAATGCAGAGATTTGGTCCTCAAATTCAATGAGCGCAGAGCAAAACCCAGGCAACACAACAAATTTGACAGCCTCTGGGAAGGGCCATGCAAGATCTATAAGTGTAAACAGTTCAACTGTTTTGAGTTGGAAGATATGGAAGGCAATGCCCTAGATATTCCAGTTAATGGAATACATCTTAAAAGATTCTATTAATTCTGCATATGCGTTAGTTTTGTACATTTGTATATATGTAATTACTCTTCATCGCTTTAAATTTTGAATCCTCTCAGCACAAGAATTGAAGTAAAACACAACAATGATGCAAACAATTGAAAGAAATTTAAAATGGGCTAGATGGTCTAAAATGGCATATTATATTCATCATGAGTCAGAAATTTACAATATATTAGGTCGGAGGCCTTATGTTAATATTTACATATGCCCGCTATAGCACGGGGCTTGTAAGCAAAGAAGCAAAATTTGTAACCATCTTTGTCTTCAAAATATCAGTGAGAAGGACCGACGATCATGGTGGCAGGCGGCGTAGGGTTGGGAAGTACCATTCTCTCAAAATCTTCGTATCACTGAAAACTAGAGAACGACTCAAGATAGTGTATGCGCATCAAGAAATAGCAGCCTGCGCAAGCTCTGGCACAATGCTCTTCACGGGTTTCCAGCTCAAACCCAAAAAAAAGCCTGGTTGGAATAATGTCTCCGTGCAGCTGCTGTAGGCAAATGTTTTGAACCAATGGAATTTCGTGACCCAATTGGGTTGCACGCACAATCTGCTCCAGACCTCCGAGGTAGCGATGAGGGAAGACCAGCTTCATCAGCTTTAAATCTTACGCTTGGAGATGCTGATGTCCAGCAACGAGGCAACAAAGTGGGAGCAGATATTGGTGTTCACCTGATATTGCTCATCATAATGCACGCAGTCCTTCCCAAGGACCCACTTGATGGCTTTCACGTATAATAGGTTTTTTGCACTTGTCATATGTTTTAGGTGCCTACAAGTAATCTTGCCAAGAAAGGCAGCCTGGGTCTTTCTGTAGGTGAGCCTCACTGGTGTTTCCATGATTTATTCTTTTCTAACTAAAAGATGAAAAACTACTAAGGCAGCAAGAGGTTGCTAAGCTAAAAGGCTAATCGATGTTGTGATTTGCAATACTGCACAAGGGGCTGATTTATAGACTGGATAAAGTTTGCTTGCTGAAGAAATGATGATTAACAACTGTACCAAGTGTGTCGCTTCACCTCAGTTTTTGGCGTCATAGCATGCGAGGTGATGGGGAGGTGCAGGAGCAACTTGCGACTTGCCTCGCTGAGCTACCACATCGTTCATAGATCGACCAGGTGTAAATAATATGAAGCATTGCCGTCTCATCCAAATCATATGAAATTATAGAGAAAAGCTCTATTGGGCAATGTGCCTTGTACGAGCATCAATGTCAATCAATACAGATAGCCTGCAGAGAAATGCTCGCAGGGTTTCCTGGGTTCGTCTTTCAAGATAGGAATCTATTCTCGTCACGCGCGAAAGATTATCAATTAATGTTTGAGCATTTTGGTTGGTTGGCGATCTTTTCACACAACTAAAACTGGTAACGCATAATAGCAACTTGGCGTTAATGGCTGGCATGTACCTATTTCGGCTGTCTTTCTCGAGAAAGCAAAAAGGCAAGTTATGGCATGGAGGGAAACATATTTATTACAAAAATTTGCAAAGAGACTCTTGTGAATACAAAATGGCCGAAATTGTAGAAAACCCTATGCAGACTTTAGTTCAAGTAAGTCTAAGCGAGTAGATGAGGAATGTACCCCATGTGTAGCTTTACGATGGAGATTCTTATGCCACTCTGGGCATACCTGCGAAGCCTAGCTGGCCTTTCACTCACCCAATGAACCAGACGTTATTGAGCACAGTTCCTCATAGAGACTAGGCAGTAGTCTTGGAGGATTGGGACAACGTCTTTGACCCTGAGTTGTCTAGCAATCCTAAGAGCCTTAGGGAGGCCGCATGCGAAAGAATGATGCATATGCCTAACCAACTTCACAAACGGCTCTGGTACTGTGGGCTCATGCAGTACATGGTTCTCTTGGTGCACCATTGTCTAGAGGTTGTGGTAGCATGCGCGACACGGTTCGACCCGAACACAGGGGTTATCAATGGTGAAAATTTCAAGGTAGTCATTAGGCTTGAAGCTATTCAAGATATGTTGTGCATTCCGTTTCCTTTGGGGAAAGAGATTGAAATTTTTGAAATGGAAAGAATGCAACAAAAGTGGGGAGAGCTCCAGTCGGTGCCACAGTATTATCGTTCTAAGCTTCAGCAAATGAGTAGTTCAACCTTGCCCAAATTTCCTTTCAGTTTGAGGGCTTTGAAAGGTGTCGCTTCTTCTATCGCTTCTATGCTGGCGATGGTGTGTGGTCTGGACTCGGACAAGGAGTTTCATCAGTTTCAAATGTCCCTCTATTTTATGTTAAAAAATAATCATGAGGCTCCGCTCCTAGACTTTGCAAGAACTATTAGTGGGGGAATTTCTAAACAATTACAGGAATTTGGAGTCGGCTCTAAGTTCAGGTATTCGTCTTTTCTGGCCTACTTGATTCTACACCAGAATGTAGATTACTTTTCAACGTCTATGCTCCTGTCTTTTTTTTATGAGGGTGGCTTTAGGAAGCCGGTTTCGACATGGACCCCTGTCATGTCAAAAACCTTCGATTATTATGCATTCTCGGATGCATTCATAGCCCCAGCTATAAGGGCTTTGAGTAAGGCTGGTATAAATATGACCGAATGCATATCACCCTGCCAGAGATCTTGGCTGGGGAAGTTAACTCCACCCTATAACTGGTTCTTTGGTAAGGATTTCACCATTCTCCGCATGCCAGGTTTCGTCTGAGAATCTTTTTGGCTTCCTCATTTCCTCTCCGATAGAGTGTTGGCCCTGGAGGCAATGAGATAGCTATGTACTCTTGATGATGATTACTGGGGAGGAAAGCACTTAACCTCCTATTTGTTATTGCCAATCATGTTTGGTTTGGTGTCGCTGGTTAAGAAGAGGACCTTGAAGATTGATACCTTAGTGTTTCTACTCTCGAAGTTAGGCCACCTCAGGTTGGTATTAATAGATGATCCCTGGAATTACAACCCTGACAATAATTTGTTGGGAATCGGCATCAAAATCTCACATTCACCTCAACCATTCTGGGATCTCCGACGGAATGCCGAGGAATGAAACTTAAGTAGATATGTAGGCCTTGAATATTTTCCTATAGTGGATGGTCGACCGCCATGGCTAAACTTTTACCACATCATGGGGAGAGTTAATCCAAAGCTGAATATCAACTCCTCTCTGGTCACCCAATTGAGTAAACTCGGTTGGGTGCTCGATAAGATGCAGGCCTTCTGGATATATCGACAAGAAATTCTAGTGGTAGGCAAGATGCATAATGAAGTAGCCCTTGATGAGAAGTTCGATGACATTTGGGAAGATGAACATCTGAATGTTGAAAATTCTCTGAACTGCTCAACATCTATGTAGCAATATAGAAGAGAGGAGGCTATCACACAATTGAAAGAGGAGGTAACTCAGAATCCCCTTGTCATCACCGAGAGTCCAATACTTGAGAAGAACTCCAATAAGCAGCCTATGTAGGAGGAAGAGCCGAGCATGCAAACATCCAAGTTGGCCACCTCCTCTAAATCAAAACAGAAGTAGACAAGGACCACCAGTGGAAAGAGATGGGTCATTTTCAACCTCGATGATTTCCCGATAGAGAAGCGACAACGAACCAAAGAGGTCGGTGAAGAGGAGGAATAGTCGATGAAGGGAGCGATCGATGTGGTGGCGGCTCCACAGGAGCATCAGGTAATTTTTCCTCCCTCTTCTCTTTCCTCTATGTCTTTGGTCTCGCCATAATCTACCCTTGCTATTTCATCTGCACCAGTCCTCTCTGCCACTGGATTTGCTGAGCATTCTAGTCTCGCCCCTCTAGTTTTCCCTCCTATGTCTTTTGCTTTCCATACATTACCCGAAACGCAATTTGGTGTCAGCACCAGGCTCGTAGGCCAACAATTTTTATCCCCAAGTCCCAACCCTATGATTGGTGCGTCTCCAATTTTTCCTTACACTATCACCTCATTTTCATCCCCTCCGAGTAGCCAATTCATCCCGCCATTCTCCCCGGCTATTATAATGCGACCCAGTAAGACCTCTGATGTATCAGTTGCATTGTCTTTCCTGCTGGCCATCCCTCAGGAGTATCCTTTTGCTGGTGGACTGGGTATCCTGGCCCAAGAATATTTCTCATAGGTCGATGCAAATAAAAGTGCCCGCACCAATCAGATCAACAAGCGAAGAGCGAAGGATGCAACCAGGCAGGTGGAGGCCCACTTGCAAACCGTTTTCAATCAAAGCCCAAATTCTTTGATATTTGCGAAAGATCACTCCTAATGTAATCAAGGCAGTAGGTGAGATGCAACCCAGTGACTATTCTGTGAATGCTATCGGATTAGACTTGCAGCAGGATTGCCCACAAGATAAAGTTGAGCTGATGGAGGAAACCCAAAAAATAATAACCACTGATTTTTTCAAGTTCATACGACAGGAGAAGAAGAAAGATGATCAGATTGTGGAGCTAAAAAGGAAGGTCGACATCTGGTTAAACAAATTTAAATCCTAGGAGAATGAAATAAGTCGGCTGGAGAAGGAGAGGGGTACCTTCGAAATTAAAATCAAAGAGTTGTAGGGTTTAGGCAAAAAGGTCAATTTAACTCTTGAGAAATAGGTTGCGCTAGTCTAGGCAAAAGAGAAAGAACTCCAAGTTGAGTCTAACCTACTAACTAAGGGGATGAGAGAGCTCTGATAGAACACCATTGCCGAGATTGTTGAAATGAGTGCCAACTTGGAGTTGGAGGTCCAAAAGATAAAGCAAGCAGAGTCAGCCCTGGCAGAAAAGGAGAGGGAAGTTCTTACCCTAAAGGAGCAAATGTCCGCATTGGACAAAATTTTGGTAGAAGCAGTGGTAGGTTTAAGCAGCAAAGAGGCAGAATTGGCTACCCTAAAGACCCAACCCCTTGCGCCCTGGATGAGCTTGCTGGAAATTTCCAAAGAGTTACACGCATCATACTGAGACAAGGTGAAGGCTTTGTGCCTTACTCTGTAGCCCACCTTAAATTTTATGGCACAAGCGGATAGCCTCTGCGGAACGGTTAGTGAATCAATATAGCAGGTCTAGGAGTTAACTTCTGACAAGGTTCTAGAGGCTAAAATTTTATTGGGTAAGTTGTATACCACTTTAGATGAATCATTGAGTAGTGTGGGCATCAACAACCGAACGACAATGGATTTGGGTGCAAGTAGCATCATCTCCATGCACGAGGTTGTTCAACAGGTAGCAGATTGCAGAGCTCGGTTAAACCAAGTTACCAGCGACATGAGGGCAAAGTTTTCTCGTTTGACTCAAAGAGGCCTCCCTTCGCCTTTCATTGTGGACCAGGTAGTAGCAGGAGTGGAGCATATTGTTGAAATGATCGAAGAGAGGAAGCAAGAACTTTTTGTCTTCCAGAATTTTGATCAATCTTCGATTACTGAGGAGATCAAGGCAATCGTGCATCAACTAGCACAACTTTTCTTCCAATTGGAATTGGAAACAAAAGTATTAGGCGGATTGCCCTTCAAAGAAATCATCGATCTCAGACTAGCTCACGAGCATCTGCGAACTCTCTCTACACCAATGAATGAAGTATGGACCAATTTGCAGGCTGCCCTTTCAAGGTTGTGAGAATTTCTATTGCTGAGCCAAAGGTTTCTAGGGTTCTCCTTTTCGCGAGTGAAAAACCCCTATGAGTCACCAAATTGTTCAACAAAAACTGTCGAGGCTTTGGCAGTTTTCTTTTCCTTTGCAGCTGTGCCTTAATTTTGTATGCTCACTGTCCTCAGAGCTCGCCACGTGTCTTCATCCCGAAGCTTTTCGCTGTTAGTTCGCTTCGCTTTCTAACAGTCTCCATCTGTGTGCCGCGTGGCTCACTCGAGCTGCTTTTCTGAGTCGAGCCCACCTCGTTCTTCACTTTTGCTTGGAGCTCTCCACGTGGATCTCTCTCATGGATTTCTGTTGGGCGCCTTTGTTGCTTTCTGCTGGGCTCCATCTGGGTGACAAGTGGTGACTTTGTTTCTGTGTTAGTTACCTTGGAGATGCCACCAGATCTTTTGTACTTCCCTGCCGCTGCGTTTCTTGCTATGATGTCGCGTGTCCTCTCTTGCTACTGCATGGTTTTCCATTGTGTGTCATGGTCTCGTTGGCGTTTTGGTAGCCAATCGATGTTTGCTATGGCGGCTCAAGATGATATGGGCTAAGGATTGCCGTGCGTGGTTTACTGTTTCATAATGTGTCTTTAGGCAGTGGAATGGCCATATAAATGGGGCCTTGTTTTCTTTTTTGGGGGAGTTGATTAAGTTTATAAAAAACTCCCAAGCACTGAGAAGTAAGCCTTGTGTAATAGTTGCTTTTAATTCAAAGACTTTAGACTGTGCCAAATAGATTCAACCTTTTTGTTTTCAAGCATTTATTGGAACTATTGACCTGTGTTGTAATCTTCATTTTTGTATGAATGCCTATTCTTCAATTTCTATAACCTCTCATAGTTGGAATGAATAAAAATCATATTTCTACTACTCTTCTGTGTTAATACAAAGTTATGCTTGATTACATTATACAAATTAGAGGGTATTTTTGCATGACAAGTGCTTTTGAAAAAATTATCTTAAATAACAACAATTTAGTGGCTCGGACCTTTGCTTTATGCACTGTGCTCTGATAAAGTTGTCTAAAGATTTGGCGCATCACCTGTAGTGTAAATTTTACATTCTTGCAATATCCCTTACCTTTTACTTCACCCAATAAGTGAAAATTTGGCTTCGGTGAAATCTCGAAGGTCACTTAGTTAGCGCATAATGTCCCCCATCAGCTAAGTTTCCCATAAGACTGCTGCTACATGGAAAATACTGCATCAACAATTACAATACTCATTCCCGAAATGAGGTAGATCAAACCTAACTATTACAATTACAAGATTCCTCCTCAAAACAATTGAGGAGTATAATAATTATAAGAGTTAAACTGAAGTAAAGAGAAAGATTTAAACCAAAGAATGAAACCACTGCGAGCTCTCCAATGAAAAATATCGCAATGCAATCTGCGAATCAAAGGGGGACCCAATGGTGTAGGGTGTACATTCCTCCCAACCAAGTGGTACCCAAAGGCCCACCCCCGTGCTAGGAGATAGTAACACAGATACAAGGACAATCCCTACAACCTCTAGTCACAAGCTGACTCAAAACTAAACAAAAACCTCCATAAGAATAACACTAACTCAAGAAAACATTTCTATCAGAGTTTAACAGTATGACTTAGCAGTATCCTAAACAAACTACAAACCTAGGAGAAAGCCACTCAAGATATATGAATTACCCATTAGATCTTCCCAGACCTCGACCCCCATTGAGCTTCTCCCTCCTATGGTTAACATGAGATACATCACCACTCCAAACTAAGGAGATACAAAATATCCAACACTCCATTCAAAGAAGGTCAAACCATTCAAAGAAGAATAAACCATTCAAAGAAGATCAACCATTCCCCATTCATGGAAATCATGTGACTCATTGAAAACAACAACCTTACTACCATAGAGAACTACACAAGACAAAACCATGAAATGATAAATCTCAAATTAACATACTCCAATAGGAAGACTTACAACAACTCAACTAATACCTCTTTTCAATTCCCCCTAAATACCACATAAGATATCTCAAACACATCATACAGGCATAATAGTTTAAGTTTTACAACATTCTAATTTATCACAAACTTGCATACAGTGAACAAAATAACTTATAATAATTGACACCACTCAATTATCCCAATTTAGCTAATTAATTAAAAAGGCTCTTCCAAACATAGATAACATCCCACTAACCTTTTCCTTAATTTCATCAATTTAAAAATAATAGAATCTTGTTCCTACTAACATATTATATATATTTTAAATACCTATTCCCGTAATTCACTTAATTAAATAGTCATTTCCTCTTCTTGCATTTAGACGAACCACATAGACAATCAACATGATAATTACATCTAAGATTTGGATTTACTAAATCTTTTCGCATTCAATGATAAGAAGGAATAATCAGACAAGTTACACAATTCTCTCTAATTTAATAAGAATCCTTATAAAAGCGAAGCAGAAGATTCAACTAGTTAACTAACAGGCTCTTCAAATATCTCAATTCAACTTTAAACAACTTATAAGATCATCATTTCATTTATTAATCCAATTCCCTCAATTTAAAACTTAATAAAATATCTATTTCTTCAAACAGTTTACAATATTTAAATAAATTATAATTTTCTCTTTTAAAATACACATGATTTTATTTTCACTTAATACATGCAAGTACATGCATCTAATCCAATGATCATTAAACAAAACAATTTTCCTCATTTCAAGAAAAATATTTCATTTTAAAAATTAACTCAACTAGTACATGAACATGCACCTCTTAATTATCTCATTCCACAATTACATTTATAAAAACATCAATTTCCTCTATTTACTTAAATACCCATTTCCCTAATAGATCAAGGCATGCAAACAAACTATTCTTCCTTTTATATCTCCTATTTGCATGCAAAAATTTAAAACTAAAATGACATAAAATCTAATTAATATATAAATTTTATAATATACACATTAAATATATTAAAGTGAATTTCCATTAACAACAACTACTTCCTCATTTAAATGCTAAATCAACAATATAATAACAAGAATATATATATATATATATAAATATAATATATTATAACACAATAAATTAATATGTATTAAAATACATTATATCTAATATACCCTAAAATCGAATTAATGAAAAGTTAATTAATAAAAATACGAACTAAATTCCAATGAAAAAGAAACATAGGTTTTAAAAGAATGAATATTATATTGGAGGGTCGGTTGGCTTAGTTTCGTACGCCGCAACCTCTAAACAAAAGAAATCCCCAATGTTTGGGGGTGGCTATGCTATGCACAACCGAACCCAAATAGGGGTGTGGCCTTTGGAGAGAGGGGAGGAGGGGTCTGTGGAGGCTCTTCCTCCATAGTCATCCCCTCATGGTGGCGGCGGTGGAGGCAGTGCCTCCCATGCCTTCCCCAAACAAACAAACAAAAAACCCTAATATGAAAATTTATAAAAACAAAATATGAACTATGATTTCTAAAATTCACCAAATACCGTACGGATGGCGACTGTAGTCATAAAATCCACAATAAAATATACATATATATTATATGTAGATATTTATGTATATATATATATATATACATATGTATGTATATATAATATATTTAATGAATTTCAATAATAAATTACATAGAGACAAAAATTCAGGGAAAAGTTTAATTGGGTAAACAATTTTCTCACAGAGATTTTCACCATAAAAATAATATTTTCTCCAAATTTATAAAAATTATTTCAATTTCAATCAAGTAATATAGAATTCTTCATGATAAAATTTATCAAAACTACTACAAGAATAATTTAAACAAATCACAGAAGATTACAAAAATTCCTTTCCTCTAAATTTATACAGAGGTTTTCAAAAACTAAAACTAAATTCTTAAATCATAGATTGTTTATCCTCCGAGTTTTTTTTTTTTCACAACAATTCAACAATAACGAAGCCTTACAAATTTCAAAAAAATTTTTAAAGCTTCTTGCACAGACAATCTTTCAATTTCATTTAAACCATTTAAGCAAAGCTTCTACAAAATTGAATAGACACTATTTCTCAACAAATAAAATAATTAACTTAAAACTTGAAGGAACCTGTTTTCCTGAAGTTTGAAGAAACAAACGTTGAAGTAGAGCCTCCCCTTCAGATTTTTGTTTCCAAAGCTTCCCCAAAATCACCACTTCCAAGAAGATGTAAAAACACAGAAAGCCCCAAAAATTCTTGAAAACACCTTTTATTTTTCTCCAAATTTTCAACCAAAAACCTCTTTCAAAAAAATATCTTGTTTTTCCAAAAATCCCCTGTGAAGAGAACTTCTCTCCTTTTTCAATTAAATTCCTCCAAAATAATATCTCAACCAAGAGTAAATCATGCATTCTTCTAACACACATGTCACATTCAAAATATCTTCTCAACAATCAAATTTTTTCTCCAAACCATTTGTATGTTGAAGTAATTTCTAATTACAATTTAATTCCAAATACTAATTTAATTTCAACATAAATTTAGTAACTTCTAATTCAAATTTAAATTCCAAAATGAATTAATTTCCATTTATTTTAATAATTCCAAATACTAATTTAAACCCAAATACTAATTTAATTCCATATTGAAATTAATTAATATTAATTGAAATTGACAATTTACAATTAAATTACTTTCCCTTTTTCTTTTAATTTTCTTCAACAACATATTTAATTAATCAATTTTAATTATTTAATAAATAAATTCAACCCATAGGATTAAATTTAATTAATTAAATAAATTAAATTTAATTACTTAACTAAAATAAAAACTTCTATCACAATGAATAATTTTAATTTAAATAAATATCAACACTATTTAAAGCAATAACTCTAAGCATTTATTTTCATACTCAAGAGCCCATCCAAATTAAATAATATTAAAACAAGCACCAAATACACAACAGACACAACTGATGACACACTATGGCTAGGGTGTAGAACTGACACAGGTAACCTAACTACTATCTCCCAATCATCATACCGTTGGGTCGACACGCTCAAACTTGTGAAGCTAGGTGGAGTCGATGTCATGTACCTGCAAACTTGTATTCAAGACATCAATAGCACATGCATATAAAATCATTATAAGATACACCGTGAAGAGGAAATCTCAAAATCGTAGGGCGCTCGCAAGCGAGTGATGCAATCATGTCCCCTTCACCAATACAATATCACCAAACTGTCACTTCCATCATTAATAAAACTCATAAGCAATAATTATGTCATAATAAACCAAAATTATTTTAACCAAAGCATGTTAAGTATAACATCAAGGAAATTACATCTCATAACAAACATAGTTTGTATTGCTCAATAAGAAATGATAAAATAACAAGCATCTTAATCTAACATAAGAGCAAAACGGAGGGGTGTTACATAAGCCAAATTATGGGGCAGCATTATATAATGATGTTTTAAGTTTAAGCAAAAAAATAAGAGGGAATGAAGTGGTTTTAGGATTGAGTGAGGTCGGAGCATACAAGTTCCAATAAGCCCTACCAACAAGCCAATGAATTGTTTGATAAAAAGTTTTGGTAGACATGTATGGAAAATGTGATAGCATAGACAAGGCAGTGGACTATTTGAAAAAAATCTTCAAAGAAATGTGGTTTCATAGAATTCCATGACAAGCAAATGCAATTGATAACTGCTCATAGTTTTTAGTTATGCAATGTGAAGTAATTGCATAAATGCTTAGGTTGACTTTGTAAAAACTATATTGTAATTGAAATTTTTTCATCTATGAACATCCAGTTGTTAGTTATACCATGTGAAGTAATGATTTTAGTTTGAAAGATGTGTAATGCAATGTAATCAGCGATATAAATATAAACTACATAATATAACCATTTTTTTGTATGTTATTGTACATTTATATTTAACCATTGCTCTAGTAGGAGATGACTCTATAGGGTGTGCTCCACTCCCCTACAACTAATCTATAATGTCCACATCATGGAGGTCATGATCAAAAGTGTCCAACAGATGCTCAACGACCTATACAAGAGGACCCAATCATATTTGGCGATACATAGTGCAAGTATGTGGCACACAAATATGAGGACCTGAGGAGGATGATGCATAAGCACTCGAGCCTTTGCCAACATCACCAGAATGTGGCTGAGCTACTGTAGATGCATGCAAAACCAAATGACCACTCAAAGAGTGAGTAGCTTGAATAGTCTGTGTGGTTGCATCCTGGATAATCTCTAGATGATATACTAGAGGTGGCAGAGGAAAGGGAGGAAGGGGAACATTTGGGCGTGAGACTACTCTAACTGCCCATGGTTTATCTTGGGGCACACTTCTACTGACACCCTGGAAGGGTTTAATGTCAAAGTAATTGACATGATGCCCTAACAAAAACTCAG
This sequence comes from Sequoiadendron giganteum, assembly GCA_007115665.2. Taxonomy (NCBI): domain Eukaryota; kingdom Viridiplantae; phylum Streptophyta; class Pinopsida; order Cupressales; family Cupressaceae; genus Sequoiadendron; species Sequoiadendron giganteum. The sequence continues at coordinate 331,339,320 of CM021108.1, read as the reverse complement.
CATATAATTTTTTAATAAAGTAAAATGGCATATCAGAATTGTTGTTTGGTGGTTTATCAGAAACCATACACCAACGATCCCAAAATTTATCTACAATGTCCCTATTCATGCACCATTTTATAGAAAGTTTTGTTTTATTAACATTCACTGGCAAACCGGTGCGGGGATTAACAAATAAAGAGGCTATTTGGGCTTTGGTTATTTGGAGATCTTTCACATCATCATAAGACAATCCACATGCATAATATTCCCTCATGTCTTCTCACCACAAATGAAAGGGATTATGCTAGGTGGAGAGGGTTTCTATATTTTTAATTATTTCCTTCAATGTGTTTGTCATATCTCTCAATCGAGGGATTGTCTTATAAACTTCACAAATGCCCCTCAATTGCCCCAATTTTTCACCAATTAAGTCTTCAATTGGTGGTTGTAGAGGTGGTGGAGCATTTGGCTATGGAGGTGGTGGAACATTTGACATTTATGCATTTTCATTTTCATCCATAATACCTGATTAAAGTTAAAAACACATTAATCTAATTAAAATTACACAATATAAATGAAATTATTGTAAAATAACCCTAGTTTTTAATAAAAATCCATTTTAAAACATTAATTTTTAATAAAAATTCATTGTAAACTCTAGTTTTTAATAAAAATCAATAAAAAACCCTACTTTTGAAAAAAAAATCATAAAAACTACTGAAAATTATAAGAATCTAATTGAAAAATTGATTAAAACATAAAAAAAACCAAAAACTTACCTTTCAAATCAGATTTCTCATGAAAATGGATATCAGATTTCTTCTTCTCCCTGTGCGCCCACATCCAAATTGTGTGCAATGACTTTTAATAGTTGGGTTTTTTAATTTATATAGGCTTTTCAAATCGGATATCTAATTTGCAAAAGTAGGTTTGGGCATTGTTTTGGAGCAATGTACTAACACCCGAACCTAAGAAAACTCAACTCGGCATTTCCACATTTTTGAGTCAATCCAAAACGTGATTTTTTTCCCACTGCCACTTTTTGGCCCATCATGATCCTGCACATTCCCATTAACTTTTTATTTTTCATTTAATTTCTGATTAAACAGGTCCATAAACTTGAATTATTAGTGTTTTTTAGTATTTTAATAACTTTTTATTAACATAACATTTTTATGAACAGATTGCACGAAAGTGTACTTCAGACAATTCTTTTCAATTTAAAAAAAGAAAAATCATAAGTTCAGGTCATCTTATGTGTGACAGACACGACGATTTTTTAGAACACCAAAAATGGCCAATAAAAGATTAACAAAAATGTAAAAATTCAATAAAATATTACAAAAAAATATGGAAAGCGCGCTTCAGTGAGTTACAAATCTTTCCCCAAAAGGATTTTGAAAAATGTGATTATTTAGGCCAAAATATGGATGGCGTACACGTGCATGGTGTGGTAAACAAAAAATGACTTTTAAATAGTGGTTTTTAGAAACACCTATTGAAAATCAATTTACATCATCTTGGTATTGAAATAAATTACATATTTGGAAACTAGATTCTGAGTACTACATTTTATGATTAGTGACGTTTTTCAAAATTTCATCTCTAAGTGCTTCAAATTTTAAGGTCAAATGTGTTGAATTCTAAATATCAAGAAAAACACTTCCACTAAATGGCCAAAAAGTGGAGGGTGATTCCACAATACTGGTTTATAATTTTTGGCCAAACTGGAAGACTGGAATAATTTTTTTAACTAAATCTTCACTTTCAAGCACCTATATAGTGGCTAAACTGTGAGGAATTTGAAGATGATACAAACTAGTGATTTGTGACATTTTTTTATGTAGATTCTAAATTTTCTTTTTTCAAAAAAGTTGGAATCAAATTGCACTTCTTTTTCCATCTCCTTTGAAAACTAGTTTTTTTCAGTAAACAACATCTTTAAGGAGTGACGCTCATCATATACAACATAACTTCTTTTTCCATGAAGGATAAAATTCTACTTTTTTTAAATTTAGATTTGTAACTATGATATCTAGTGCTTCCTGTTGGTCTCGTAGTGTTTTATTGAATATTTTTTCCTTAATCAAGTTTTGAAGTCAAACCAATTAGAATTCACACATAGGCAGACCATATACAACATAAATTTTTTGTATGTATTGAAACTCAATTTTTTTTTTGTTGGATCAAGGACTTCTGGTGCACTCATATATATATATATATATTTGATAATCTGTTATTTTTCTACATGTGTAGAACAAAGAGCTTGATTTTTGGTGAAAAACTTATGTTTAATAAAACTAAAAAAAAAGAAAGTAATAAAACCAAAACATAATAAAATTATATTCGTTGGATAGCTCGTTCTGAGGACTACCATTATTCAGTTGGGTTTGTGAAGTCTCCTCCATTTTCATCCTCAACTCGAGCTTCAAAGCACAAAATTTTGGACTTTTTTGGTGCCTGAGGGGGAGAAGGGGGGAAAAGGGGGGTTTGCTTGAACCTGGGTTCACTCAAACCATGGTTCGAGCGAACCCCCTTTCCAGAAGCCTTTTCTTTTGGATTTTTTTTGGGAATGGTGGGCCCCATCATTAAATGGGTTCGCTCGAACCTGGGTTCTAGTGAACCAATGGTTCGCTTGAACCAATAAGTTTGTTCGAACCCCAAAAACTATTTTTTTTTGCATGGGATCATTTTTTGCAACTTTTCCTTCCTCACTTGAATTGTAAACCACTTTTGTGGGTTTAGCCTAGACTTAACTTCTTGCCAGCACCCAAATATTTTAGACACTGAGTACATATATATAATTGTATTTTGATTTATGATAACATGAGTTTAGTTATTTAGGGTGTACCAAACAAAATAAATGCCCTTCAATCAGGATCATATCATATTTTCCTTTGTAAGCTCTACTTTTTGTAGAGGATATTCAGTGAAAATGGAGGAGAATTCAAAATGAAAATGACACTAGATATTCCCTCTCATTAAATCATTCAAATGTGGAAAATGAATGCATTGATTTGTGGTAAGAGGTTTATGTAATCTAATATATGTAGACATACATATTATATATATACATGTAGACATAACATATATACATCTACATATATATGGAAAAGAATCAGTTGTTTCATATTGTAGTTGTCATTTATGTTTGATTTTAATAGTGCCTTAAATGAATTCAGTTTTATATGTGGTTTAATTTGTATTTTTTTGTTTATTGGGAAGCCTTACACAACCTATCATTTGTGCATGTAGCAATAGTAGATGGAGTTGATATGTAAATAGAATAAATTGTATACATATATATCAAAGTGTCACATGATACATGACCCCTATTGCGGTATTACTTGTTCGGGAGACAACCAATAACAATGTTTAAAATATCTAATTTTACAAATTAAAAAACACCTAATTCTAAGTGTTCATCCATGTGGGCTCGCTCAAATTAGCGACTATAGTGTTAGGAGGGGGCACCAATTTAATATTTCAACCACCCTTTCATGTCTATTCTCTGCCACATAGCCATCCTCTCTACCACAAGTTGAAGATCATCATTTACCCCTAAGTAAATTGTCTTTTGCCCTATTTTACCGAGCATATATATATGTAATCCTATATAGAGATATATCTATATCAAATTATATATATATATATATTATCTTATATAGATATATGTCTGTATTAGATTATATATGTATATACATATATACATATATATATGCAATTAATATTATACTAGTATATCATATGTATATACATACTTATACATGATACGTATATGCATATATCTAGATACAATGATTGAAATTGACTATATATCATTGTCTGCAAAATGTAAGGGGAAATGATGAGTAGAGGTTTTGTGAAACCAAGAGACAATACATGATGTGTAATCCTAAAACTAGACAAATATTTAGGACATTAACCCGATACCCATTAAATGTCATGATTATAAATCATGGATTCAGAATAAAATCAAATAATGTTGTATTTATTTCACATTGTATGTAATGATTTCATATTATAAAGTGAAATAAATCATTTCAATAAAACCCTCAACAATGTATATAGATAATTATTTCACAATGTAATCAAACCCTACTTGAAGAATGTATTCAATGAAATTATAGTTACTTCACAATGTAATGAAACCCTAAACCGAAATATAATTGTAGTTACTTCACATTCAGTGTAATTATTTCTTAGTATAATGAAACTCTACACAATATGCATATAGTGATGCAAAATTGACAACATATGTGGAGGAAAAAAAATTAAATCATTGCAAAATTGCAAGGATAAATCATGGGCCAATGATATATGTCACACAGACAACATGCATGATGCGTAATCCTCAAACCGGTCAAAAAATTGGGACAATAACCGTACACCCATTAAATTTAATGATTATAAACCAAGGATTATGAATAAAAATAGACAATGTTTTATTTATTTAACATTCTATGTAATGATTTCATAGTATAAAGTGTAAATAAATCATTTCAATGAAACCCTTGACGCTATACAAATAAATGATGAAAATATATAGAAAAGTGCATGCAGGAAATAGCAAAAAATGAATATTGAACTTGCAGAATGCAAGGAGGAAGGATGCAATGTGTGTTACCTTCAAAACAAAGAGGAATCCACATGTAGAAGGGATCCTTTGCAAAGCGTTGCTTCCAGGAGAGGTTGGCGAGAAGAGGTTTGTGAGGAAAATAATGCGGAAAATAGGGTGGGAGACAATTTACTTAGGGCTAAATGATGGTCTCCAACCTATGGTAGATAGTGTGGCTACATGGTAGAGGGTGGACATGAAAGGGTGGTTGGATTGTTAAATAGGACCCCCATCCTAACACTATAGTCGTTAATGTGAGTGGGCCCACATGAATGAACACTTAAAATTGGGTATTTTTTAAATTTGTAATTGGATATTTTTAAAAAAATTATTGGTTGTCTCGCGAACTGATATTGGTGCTATATGAGTGGTGTATCAGACGACACCTTAAAATAACCACTTTTTGACCTTTCCCCACTAAATGGATTCCACATGATGTGTCATTTATACCTAAAAGTTGGATCAATAGCTATAAGCAATTAAGTTGCATATAGAGATTGATAGGCCAAAACTGGGGCAAATAGTGAAATAGATTTGATGTTTAATAATTTGAATTTTGTTTTGGTCTATACTTGTCAATCTGGGTATCATAAAATGATGAAAAGTATCTTGGCAATCTGCACAAGGGCTAAGAGTCGTGAGATGAGTGGTTATAAATGCAGCCTATGAAAATAAACTTGCAACAAATCAAAATGGTTCTGGTGACAGGAATTGTCACTTCCTGGCAACAAAAGCTACAAAAATTATGATAGAAAATTCTGAAACAACTTAATTAGAAAATTTTAAAAATGAAAACCATAATTAATTCTATAGTATGGAAATAAAACGTAAATCATTAATATACAAAAACATAACAATCAACTGAAATTACAACACACAAAAACATACTCTACAAATGTAATCAACTGAAATCAAAACACACGAAAATACTCTACAAAAAATAAATATTTATAGTTCATTGATGGCTGAAGAGTGGGTGCCCTTCCTCCCAATCAATCGATGGATATAGAACTCACAGGATTTTTGAAAGAGACCTCAAAACACTTCTCTCAATAAATTATTTCAAATGTATTTTTTATCTTTCTTCTTAACTTTTCAGATATTACATATGAGTGCATATATAGGTTCAATGCACAAATAAAAACACATCTTGCTATTTACAATCCAACTGTTGAGGTAAATTGGTGAGTTAAAGACAAATTTTGATTTCCCCGTGGCCAATCTTTCCTTAAGAGATTGGACCGATTTATTAATAATAGACAAGTCATGCTATTACTAACCTGATTTGCTAATAATATATAATAACCACATCTTGTTGTCAAAACAATATAACAAAAAATAACAATGACAATTTATTGGTACACCAGATTTAATAATTTGGAGAGAAAATTTGGTGTTGTATAGTTGGTGAATGAGTTGTCTTAACCTGTGGCACGTGGCTGAAAGAATATACAAGTGAAACTGAAGTGAACCATCTAGAAAACAAAACTGCAACAATAATCACGAGCCATATTCTTGTGACAAGAAGTTCCTATGAAGAATGTGAGAGGAAATCTAGCAAGAAATCTACATGCTGCGATATACATTTTCCAAGGCTCAAGATGACAACACTTATTAGTAAAGATAATCAATAATTATATTTCATATTTTTATACCAAAACTATATTAAATATCACTCATATATATTTAATCATATGCAACATAAAATGGTAAAATCTGTTGATAAGATATAGACATGGAATGTGGAAATAAGATTGAAGGTATATGAAAAAGGCTAAAATGAGGCATAAAATGGGACATAAATGGCTCTTGTCAGAGATGACCAAAAAAAAATCATCGAAATCTAATGCATAGTTTAGAATGTGTGGGTGCGGGAAGTTAGCTATATCCACTATTGGTGCTCTTTCCATATTATATGGAAAGTATAAACTTTTAAAAATTACATTATTTTTTTATATATGATTATTTTGAAATAAGATATCATTTAGTATTTAAAGAATAATTTGAACTAATAACTATCAAAAAATTGTTTAACGGTGTTGAAAAATAAATCACATTCAAATTGAAGATGTGACGGCTCATTGCCAATAGATCATTGGTAAAGCACCCCAATAGAAGGTCCTAGGTTTGACTCTTAGCTAGTCCATGAAAAGTATAACATGATATTAGAACCCAAGTCAAGTCAAGATAAGATCTTTAAGCACCAACAAAATGTTCAAGGGTGTTAAACCAAAGATGAATTGATCAACAAAAGAATAGATAGTTCGATGATAGAGCACCCAACAATAAATAGGTCTTGATAATAGAACACCCAATAATAAATAGGTGGTCTTCTCGATTTAACTTGAAACTGATCTAAACAAATTTAACAATAGTCAAATTTAAACCCAAACATAAAAAAAAAAATATTAATTAATGATATCAAGTTTCAACAATACATATCATTTGATGTTGCTGAGATTTTTGGAATAAATTGCATGAGAGTTTTTTGCATCAATTTTTTCTGCTTGAACTCTTTCATCATGATGATCCGTTGATGCAAAAAACTCTCAGACAATCTAATCCATAAATCTCAACAATATATATTAACATATTACCATAAATGTACTTGAACTACGGCCATTAAACCATCGTCTTTTCTTTCTATATTTATGTCAACAAACTCTTTAAGAGGCAGGAAGCTCCGCAGAAAGGTAGTTGAAAATTAATAGACCGACGGGTTTCAGCCTCTAAAATTAAATCGCTCATCAATTACGTCGTTTGCTTATTGCACAATACAAGTCTATCAGGCAGTCATTATTTCGTGTATCCAAAAGACATTTACCCTTAATAAAGGTAGAGTAGCGAAGGAGGCAAGAGATCTTTTCTGAACATTATGACACTCAAATTTCTGTTCAATCACGGAAACTTCTGGCTCCAGATTCAGCCCATATCTTTATGATCATCTTCATTATATGCATACTGGAGAATGAAAACATCAGCCAGGACCACTCAGCTATTCAGTTTTCAATATCATTTTACTGGATTATATAACCATTTTTTTCCGTTAACAATTTGGATAACATTATGTGATTTATCATTTATCTTGCTAACGCTGGACCAGTCCAATGTTGTGAGAAACCATATTAAGCTTCACTCAAATGACCTCAAATGCATGTGTATTCAAATTGAAGGAATATTTATGAGAAGTTTCTTTAGGTACATAAGATAAGTTTCTTTAGGTACATAAAAGAATTATATTAAGTTTCACTCAAATGACCTTAAATTAGTATGGATGTGGATCCAAATTGAAAAAATATTTATGAAAAGTTTCTTTAGGTATAAATTCGATGTTAGTATTTATGAGAAGTTTTCTTAGGTACATAAATTTGATGTTCGTATTTATGATAAGTTTCTTTAGGTACATAAATTTGATGTTAATCTTTATGAGAAGTTTCTTTAGGTACATAAATTTGATGGTAGTATTGACCAATTTTATGGAATGAATAGTCACTTTATCAAGTCATAGCCAAGTCCTTTCAATAAAAGACAAGTCCCATGTGGATTGGGTGCAAATTCTATCTGGTAATGACATTCAACATCGATAATCATTGTGGATAATATTTAAATTTAAAAAAAAACTATTTGTATTGTAGTACAAAATGTATGGTTGTCTTCTTATGTTAAGATGTTGTTAGAGATGATGTAAAATAAGCGATTATTTATTATTATGTCAAATAGGTATTTGCCTTTGGAAAAATTTAAGTTCTTTTTGATTAATAAATGACAATCGATACAAAATGCATTATAAATGTTGGATGGCCATTGGATAGATCTTAGTTGCTAATATTTATCACATAAGAGTTCATAAAAAGTGTTGCTTCTCCATCTCAAACTTCTCCATTCAACAACCACAACACTCTAGAACATCACACCTTTTTCAAATTGAGATTGAATTGTGTGGTAGTTAACACAACATGTAAAAGGTAGAGATAAAGTCATGTGACAAAGTGGGATGGAATGATGAGTAAACAAAATGCCCATTTTAAAATTATGTAATCTTACTATTCCAAAATAACCATGATGGACTGAACAACCCAAATAATAGAGGATGCATACATAGACAACAAGGTCACATTTTCCCTCAGGCATTTAACCTTTGAAAATATTTTGGTAACAAGAATAACAAGAGTGAATGTGCCTATGCTATAGACTAAACATTCCAAGGCTATAAAAGTGCATGGAAATCTACTCAAGATGCTAGTAAAATTCTTTGCAACAACATTTGTTCATTATCTACATTAGATTTGCTCATATTTTATCTTCTATTTATTTTACCTTCTAGTAAAATTATGATGTAGAGTGGTTTATCTTTCTTTTATTTTACCGATATAAAGACCATGAGTAAATTTATTGGCATCATCCTCTTTTCAAGAGATCAACTACATCAAATGAAAATCCCACCAATAGCCCCCAATTCAAACCTCATCAATGGTTGTCAACTCTAGTTTTTTAATGCCTTGTTCAATTTTTTAGATCATGATTTACAAATCCTATTCTTCTACATTTCTATCTATTGTAACTTAACTATGAAAAAAAAAGGTAAATGTGCTCATAGCAAGGGATGATTATTTTAAAACATTATTGCTACAATGCTATGGGCTAATGTTTTAGGAACCTTTGCTGACCCAAAACACTTTGTGCTTGAGAATTAAACATTACAAGTTTTCCTCTAGCTATTGAGGATTTGGCATATCACTTATGGATATGATTTATTGAAAAGAAGACTTCAAACCTAATGTGCCAACTTTATTATTTGAGCAAATATTTGAAGACAACATGTTCACACGTGAAAAAGATGAAATATGTTCTAATAAGCATTGAGTTGCAAGTCAAACAACACATTGTTGTCTCTCAAGATCTTCCACATACTAAAACCATTTGACTATTTTCACTATATTAGATGTGCATTGAAACAAAAATGATTGTATTAGACCCATAATTTGGTAATATTATAACCTTGTGTCAATCATTTCAAATATTTATGGTTGTTGTTATTTGATCATAGATCTCAAGGTCTAACAAGCTATGGTAGTTCATAGATCTCAAGGTCCAACAAGCTATGGTAGTTCATAGATCTCAAGGTCTAACATTTGAAAGAGTGTCAATTGTTATTTGAGACATTGATCATGAAGATTTTTATTCACTATAACCTTATGCATGCAATATTTAGAAAATCTACATAACTTTATGAGGTTTACCTACCAATAATATATTCATATGCAAAATAGTACAAATGTCTCATTTTCAAATAAGAAAGATCGTCTACATGCAATAAAAACCTCAAATTATTAGAAGATTATACTTCACCCCCTAACACTATCAAAGTACATAAAACAATATTCATTACAACAACAACAACAACAAATTGCATCTCTTTATGATCTACCAATAAATTTAAATATAGTAAATACAAATTCTATACAAATTAGCTTAAAAATTTAAGGTTAGAATTTAATAGTTGATCAATGTGTGTGTGTAGCTCATAAATACACAATAAATAAAAACATAAATACTTATTTAATAAAAATCAGAACATGTGACGCTCACCATAGCACTACATCAACCTGTAATTCCGCTTTGTCTTTTTCACATGGACGGTCATCCTCACGGGAGCATTCCAAAAGCTTGCAGTCTATTAGATAGACATTTATCGTTGACTTTCTTTCTATTCAAAGATAATTTGAGAGTGAATATACTAGCATACCTATATTTAAAAAATATATGTAATGTATGCCCAGAGATATCTTTAGCCACCTATATTATAAATAAAATAAAATAATCCTTAAATAGTAAAAAGTAAAATTACTCTTAAGTAAATAAGATAACCTTAGAGTGATAAAATAACCTAATTATAATATTAATTGACTTTTATTTACAACTATTTTCATTTTTCTAATTTTATTTAAATTTTTACAAGAGAATACTTGTTAACCCACCAAAAATATATGTAATCACCATGTTTTCAAATGGAATAAATTAACATTAATTATTTTTTAACAATAAGTTGGTAACTATCTTGACCTAATTATATATTTTGTGTTTAAATGGATCATTAAATATACTAAAACATATGCATTCAAAAATATGTTGAATAAATATATAAATTTTATTTAATTGATCTAATTAATCAAAGTGTTAAAAGTTAGTAATATTTTTTTTTGAACATTGAACTCAAGTGTAAAAATGCTTTCCATTTAACTATGTGTGTTTTTACATCAAGCTTTAATCACATTAATATAATGTATTAGTATATCATATTATAAATGAAAACATATTAGTTTAATTAAAATATATCATTAAATTATAAAGGGTATTGTACATTTTTTTTTTGCTCATTTTAACTCCTTGCTCTCCTACCCTTGCTTTTTTATTCTCTTTCCACCTCCCTTCCTTTCAAGAGGTTCAATGTGCAATCTATATCCTTCCAATCCTCTTCTAATGCACCCATAATTGTAATCATAAATTTAACTCTAATTCTCGCGATTATCACTGCTCATTTTAACTCCTTGCTCTCCTACCCTTGCTTTTTTATTCTCCTTCCACCTCCCTTCCTTTCAAGAGGTTCAATATGCAATCTATATCCTTCCAATCCTCTTCTAATGCACCCATAATTGTAATCATAAATTGAACTCTAATTCTCATGATTATTATATTCATATTAGGGTTAAACTTAACATTATTATTATATTAATATTAGTGTTAAAATTAAATTGATTATAACCATTAATCTATATTTTGGGGCAGCCCATAATTTATTAAAATTGAATGCAACCCTAATTAGATTAAAACTTTATTCTAACCTTAATCCTACCCTAACCGTAATTCTAACCATGGTCCACTCCCTATAAATTATTATATTTAAAATATTATAATAATATATTTAATCTATTATCAAATGAACCCTAACCCTAACGAAAATATAAGCATAATTCAAGCCTAACCCCATCCCTAACCCCATCCCTAACCCCAAATGAATCATAATGTCAAACCTAACCCTAATCCTTATTGAATTGTAATAGTAATTGTAACACTATACAAACCCTAACCTTAATTCATCCTAAAACCCTCATACTAATCCAACCCTAGCCTTGCAAATTGTAATTCTAATCGTAATTAAACATAGCAATAACTATAAACCTATAAGAACCCTAACCTTAATTCATCATAGAAATCAAACCCTAACCTTGCAAATTGTAATTCTAATCCTAATCAAACATATAAATAATTATAAAACTATAAGAACTCTGACCTTAACTAAATCGTAGAACACTCACACTAATCTAAACCTAACCTTAACCATAATTGAACCATCAACGTAATTGAACTTTAACCCTAATTGAAACTTAACCTTGACAAAATTATAATCTTAACCCTAATTAAATTGTAATCTAACCCTAACCATAATAATAATATTATATCAATTATTTTAAGAACTTATTTTTATTTGTTGTCATAAATTTATTATATTTTCTTTGTATTTAATTTTGCAAATTTTTAACATGATTTTTAATGTGCACTTATTATGAAAAGTCTTTCTATTAGGATGCATATTTAAGTTGCTATTATTTTGTACAATAAAATATTTAGTGAAACCTTAAATTTATAATATTTCTTTATAAATATATATTGATTTTGAATAAAAATAGAATATGAAATATTTTTTCTTTTTGAAAAAAAGAAATTGAATATTTTTTATGATTTAAATATAATAATTTAGAAACATATTTTTATGTAATTGTAAATTTAAGATTTTTTTAATTTAATTTTCTAATTTCTAATTTTAAATAGTTAATTTAATTTTTTTTTTTAAATAATTATTTCTCATTCTTTTATAATTTAATTATTATTCTAGTGTGAAAAAATATTGTATAATGATATCAAAGAATATTTTTTCTTTTAATTTTAGTATATTAATGTATAAACTTATATGTAATAGTACATTTAACAAAGTTCATTCATACTTAATTATCTAAAATTTAGCAACCTCACATATTTTTCAATATTGTATCATGATAAATAATATTTTTGATTGGAAAAGATTGCTTAAACAAGTCTATATAAAACAGGATATCCTATTTTAAAAAATCTTGTATATTTTTTAATTTGAAGTCTATTAATTTCAAAACTTACTTTTACAAAATTTAGTAAGTTCTGTTATTACATTTCTAAATTTCTAAACTTACCACATTGCATTCAAAATAAATATGGATGAATTTTGAATGTTCAAATGAATGTTCTACTAATTTTTTATCTAATTATATGTAATCTACTGTTCAAATACCCAACAAATAATTAATATATTTTAACATATAAGTGAAGATTTTATATAAACTAATTTACAATAATAAATCTTGAAAATGACAACCAAAACTGATTTGCAATAATAAATCTTTAAAATGGCAACCAAACAAGATTTCCAAATTCATTTCAAAATTGACATTTATTAGATCAAAGGACAGATTATAATTTTTACATAACAAATATATACGTTGTGGAAATACAGTAAACTAAATTACAAAAGAAAAATATAAAGTTGGATCTTCTAAATTCACAAAAGAAAAATATATTTTTCAACCTTTACATTTTTCTAGCTTTATTGACAAAATTAAAATACTCCACACCTTTATTATAGCTACCATAACCCTTATAATACAAATAGATGATAAACTCTGCCATAGCCAATGAGAGGCCATGAGAATGCACGTCCTTGGAACCCAAAGTTCAATAAAAAATTCCATCTAAATTGCTAAGAAATAAGATTTCAGACCATAATTTTGAAGTGCCATCATTCTCATGAAGAACAAAAATAAAAATAAAACAGTGACGCGTGACAGAATCCCCTATATCTGTGCTAAAGGAAACCAAGTTCAAGAGAGCACTTCTATGAAGCAACATATTTTTGTGTGTGGACAACAGTTTCAACCTCCGCAAACTGTCTCAGCTCTACAAACTTATGCAACCTATCGCAACTGTGTTAGTTGCTGTGGATGCTTGCAAATTAGTTGTGAAACTACCGTAAATTGAAAAAAAAAGTTACCTTTAAAGAGTGTGGATAGATGGTTATGCCAAGAAACGGTTACCATTAAATCAAAATCGAAGATTAAAAACATAAATTATAATAACATGGTAAAAATTTAGAAAAGAAGGAAAAAGATAGTAGAAATGGACTGCTCGTCTTTTCATGTCTTTCCTGCATGGGGCGAAATATTCGCTGAGCGGCCATGGAAAGGCTGATAAAAAAGATCTGTAAGAAAATAGCATGCAAAAGAATGTGGAAGCGTATGGCTTGAGCATTAAATGTTTGAAAAAGACAAAAAATGGAGATTCTACCCCCATGCTTTTTGCCTTGGAAAAAATGAGCTCTCGCAGTTTCTCAGACAAACCCAAATGAAACCAAACTCCAACTAAATGAATTTGAAAGACATGGAAGGAAATGCAACCATATAAGTTTCAAATACAAACGAATGAAATTCAGATTCATGCCCAAAAATTAGCCGATCAGTGGAAAAAGGTAACCCAAATCATAGAAATAGAAAACCCTTTAGAACCCTTCAAAATCATACATATTCTTAACAAAAATAGACAGAGCCATTAAAAATTAAAAATTTACCCTCCTCATTGAGAAAAATTTTGTCTCTGTAATTTCAAAAAGTAAAAAAAAAACACAGGAAAAATGCACATTGACATTTATGAAAGCAATGCCAAATGGTTCATAGCCTCATTAAGGTAAAAAAAAAAAACCTTACCTACTCGTATATGCAAGAAAAAAAGACCTTGCCTTAGTGTTTCGAAATCAAAAGGCTGGATACAAAAACCAATATCCATGACTGTAGGCTCCTTAATAAGTTGTTCTAATTCCACGCCTTCCCCTTTTCTAATTTCAGTATCACCAACCGCATAATTTAGATATGGAGTTTCAACAATTGATGCCAGTAAGGGCTTCTTGCAGAAATACTCATGGTGTGCCCCTAATCCAAATTGATTAATCAAATCTACAACACCTGTCAATTCCCTTCGCCCTGAACAACCAAAATTGAAAATGTTTAATGGAATAAGAATGCTTAAAGATGCATAGATTTTACGCATGCAAAAATCAATTTGAAGTAACATTCTAAAATTTAACAAATTAAACAAAGGCAAATGATATAAGTTAGAAAAAGCAACTGTTCATTCAGAACATCGTATATCATCCCAAAACTTCTTGTTATCTACCTCATGATCAAGTTACCAAATCAGGCAATTTCTATTTCTGGTTTTTGGCAACTTGTCCTATTTGTTACAAATATATAGCATATGCAAGATAAACAGATGTGGAAATGATCATAGAGATTCTTACTTGAGCCATTAATCAAGATGGCCGATCAGAAATATACGAAAAAAAGTTGTTGCTTTAAATCCAAAGTGGTACAACAAAAAAATCGCATAGAAGAGCCCTCCATATGTAGAGAAAATACACAACCAAGGAGAGAATGCTTCCATAGAAAGACTGAAATAAGTTTTCACATGGACAAAGTAATTGTCCTACCATAAAAACTTTGTATCATATCAATACACAAAAAATGAAAAAGATAATAGATCCTACCACAAAAACTTTGTATCATATCAATACACAAAAACTGAAAAAGAATTTGCAGTGCAACCATGAGATGAAGTTGCTGAGGTGCAATTGTAATGCCCCGCCAAGTAACCCTAAAGGAAGTTGCAATTAACATCTTAAGCGAACCAATTTTTTTTTTATAAAGTGCATTTACCATACACATTCACTTACTAATTAACAACAACCTCTAAGGCTAAAAAGTTAGAATTATTTAAACCCACACATACATATTACATATAACCATAGCCTTATGAACTTTATGAAATCACCATCATACATCATAAGAATATCACATAACATAATAAGATAATCAACCGAGATACAACCTCATAAACATTATCTTAAACCAATAGTTACATCACTCATTCCCAGAATGAGGCAATAGTACAAAGGTTACAATTACAAATTCCACCTCATAAATCATAAGAGGGATAAAATAACTTATACAAGTTAAAATATTACAATGCAAAAAATACAATAAGAACCGCGAGCTGTCCATCTGGATGTCTCGCCACCAAGTACTGAAGATCGATGGGGACCCAACGGTTTTGGTGCATGTTCCACCCAACCAATGTGGTACCCGAAGGCCCACCCTCCATGCTAGGAGATAGTAACAAAGTAACATGGACAAAGATTCTACTAACTCTAACCAAAGGCAGACTCAAACTGACTCATACTGTTATAACCAACCAAATAAATTAACAAGTACAACTCATTCACCATACAAGTATGAATCAAGTACAACTCATTCACCATACAAGTACGAATCAAATACAATGCATGTACAAATCTAGTACAATACAAGTACAAATCAAATACAATACATGTACAAATCAAGTACAATACAAGTACAACTCCAACATCACTGACATAGGTCACATTGCTTCTAGACATAAAGTAGATCAAGTATGTTCACAGAACTATACATATAAAATAATTAACAACAGTTGTCATAGATAGAGTGTCATCGCAAGGTTTGTCATGAGATCTCCTCTGGGCATTCTTCATAGGCTCCGGCACAAGTAATCCTGGTGGCCTCAACCGAATCCCGACACTCATACTCACTCATGCGGAATCAACTACCTCTCACAAGAGCAAGATAGTTGATCTTGCCATTCCAGGCCTTCTCACTCATCCCAAGTCTAAACAAGCCCTTGTGTCTATGAGTGAGGATTAAATTATCTTGATTAATGTGAAGTTAGTCCTAATCTTCTAAGTACATTATTTTAATTATCACTTGTTTAAATCACTCCTGAAGGTTATCCAGTTTACCTCTTTGGGCTCTGGCGCCTAACAGAAGCCACTCTTCTATTCGACAACACACACTCAAACAATCCACCAAGGAAACCACAAGTGCATACCAACTAGGCATCATAATCCACTCCAACACAAGGAGGATACAAATAATAGAAACTCACTCCAAACATCTTGGAGGCAATAACACATAGTCTACTCTTTTCATAGGAGGTACAAAAGATCTCACTCCAAACATCTTGGAGGCAACAACACATAGTCCACTCCTTTCATAGGAGGCAACAAGATGAAACCACATAACAAGGTCACTCCATACAAGGAGACACGGATCCCATAATCCGCTCCTAAACCAAGGAGGTGCAAATATCCCCGTTCGTGAAAACTGGGTAAAATTGAAAAGACGCCATGCACTACCCAAGAGAAAACAACTGGATGACATAAAGGTTCAACAACCCTTATCCTCTAAGTTCTTCTGGAAGACTTATAATTTAGGACTAACATTAAATCCCAAAACCAACAATGCAACTTGACGACATAGCAACAAAAACATTCAAGTCATCAATCAAATCTAATATTTGGATTTCCTAAATCCATACTCATTCAATAGGTAGTGTTGACAAAGTCAAAAACATGATAACTAGATCATCTAAAATAATCATAACCCCTATTTCCCTTTTCATTATTGGAAATCTAAAACAATTAAACTTACTTCCTTTTACTGAATACAGAGAATTAAATCCTTTAAGATAATCATGAGGAAGATACTACTTTTGGATATACTAAATCCATATCTCTTTCATAATCCAATCACAATGATTCAATTAATCTAAATAGAAATTAATAAATAACATAATTGATTACCTCATCAATAAAAATAACTTCTAAATTTATTTTTAAATCGACACAAATCCATGCAAGTAAAGTTTTTCCATTTCCTAACCAAAACTTACATCTCATTCAGTTTTCTATTTAAAACATTCAATCACTTTAATATAATAACATATTGTTTCTCTATCCATTTTCCATATACACTAATTAATCCATTTTTAAATCTCTATTCAATAATACATTGCATGCATCTCATTAAAATAAAATACGATAATGAATTTTACACTGAATATATATATGCTCCATATTATATAGACACCATTAATATTCCATTCACAATTACTAGATTACTCTATGGAACTAAATAACACATAATAACTATTTGCCTTTTTCAATATAGTTAGTTCCTAAATTTACTTCTAATGCAACCTAACACTATTGCAACCAATCTTTTCCAATTTTCTATCCGAAGTCTATGACTCATCAACTATCCATTTAAAAACATGCAATTTCATCAATGTATAAAAATATCTTTTGGCTTGTCTATTTGACCACGCATTCATATTGTTTCTAATTAAATCTCATTAATTAAAACAAACATTTAAATATAAATATTTCTATAATTCATCAATCTATTTAAATATCTTTTTCCTTATCAATTTTGACCATACATTCAAAACTTATCTTTTAAACTCTTCATGCAAAACTAAATTACACGCACTTAAATAAAATAAGGTAAATACTGATTGAAAATACTTATGTATATATATATATACATCTCAATATATTTTTCTTCAATCATATTAACAAAATAACTATTTCTTTTTTAAATCAAGTAATTATTTCTATTAAAAAATATCTTTTTCTCTATACATTTTCTACACATACTAATTATCTCTTTTAGAACACTAATAATACCCAATTTGCAAACAACAGAATAAAATAAGATAAAATATTATTTATTCTCTCAAATGGATATATACCTTCACTATATATATACTAACTATAAATTAATATATTTAAATATATTCAATCATTATCATATCTTCTATCTTTTGCAGAATATCAAATTGATTACTTCAAAATAAAATATCCTTTATCATCAATATTCCAAAATATAAATATATTTTTCCAATTAAATCAAATTAATAATTGGACCTTTTACATATGGATTTAAATTCCACAAATCAATTTTAAATTATGCATTATTTAAATCAAATATTTAACTCCTTTAATTAAACTTTAACATGCCATTTTAAAATAAACAATAATTTCTTCATATGTTTATAATTTTAATTCCACTAATCTAATATACAAATTTTATTTAAAATAATATAAATAAATATAATACTTTAGTATTATAAATTATAATATAAAATATTATTAAATAATATTTTAATATTATAATAACAATACATAAAATATTAATATTTATAAATATCAATTTATTATTATTTTATTTTCAGAACAGCCATGGGAAAATAATTTAACAGTAGTCTCATATTTCAAACATAACTCAAAAACTACGATCTGGGTATTTACGATTTTTGGACAAGGGTAAAAAAATTTCAAAATGCAAAAACCCTTTAAATTTCCTGAAAACCCAGTTTGTGAAAGTAAAGTTATAGGCGACGTAATCAGACCATTTTACCATGAAAATATAATTATACTGCAGATTTTAAAATCCGTTTTTTAATAATAAACAGAAGGTTTCATTTTCTAAAATCATTCTAAATGCATTGTTCAATCTCTATGTTTGATTTCAATAACAACAAAATCGATTTCCCCAAATAATTTAAATTCAACTAAGTTTTTCACAATTTTCACTCAAGAATTTTCACAAGCAAAGGCTGTAAATTTGTTTAATTCTTTTCTTCTAACATCAAATTTATTTTCTAAAACAGATTTAACAAACAAATCTTTAATCATTACTATTTTAAAGAAAACAATCAAGAACAATAAAACACAAAGAGGAAAACCTGGTACAAGAAGCTACAGGAAGAGATGAATTTCTGATGCAAGCCTCCTCCAAAGATTTCCTGAATTTTCTTCAATCCTCCAATGAATCCAATCCAAAATCCAACAAATGCAAACAATCTTTCCTTCAATCAATTCTACAATCAAACTTTTTCAAACCCTTATGCAAATTTTCCAAAATTTCTTCCCTGCTGTAAAAATGTATTTTTCTAAAAACTTTCTGCCCTAAAATTAAAACATATATTCTTTATAAATCAAAAATACCTAATACAACCCTAATTCACATTACATGCAAATTAGAATTTCAATTTCAATTTCAATTTTACAACCCTAATTCACATTGCAAGCAAATTAGATTTCAATTTCAATTTTTCAATTTCAAATTTCAATTTCAATTTCAATTTCACTTTTGGAAAACCCACTTTCAATTTAAAATGCAATTTCAAATAATAAATTAATTTCCAAAGTTGCAACCAATTTTCCAAACAAACATTTAATTACAATTTCTAATTTAATTCCCACACGTTGAAATTAAATTCCAAATTTAATTTTAATTCTTTTATTTCCTTTCATTCTCTTGCATCACGTTTAATTAATTAATTTAATTATTTAATAACTAAATTCAACCCCTTGGATCAAATTTAATTAATTAAATAAACTAAATATAATTAATTAATTTAAATATAAACTTTTATCCACATTGCATTATTTAAATTAAATAATCATCAACATGATTTAAATGCAATTATTCTAAATATCTATTTCCAAATCAAGAATGCTTCAGAAATAAATAACATTAAAACAAGACAAACAATAACTCAACACACACAACTGACGACACACTAAGGCTAGGGCATAGACTTGACACATGTTACCTAGCTACTATCTCCCGTTCAACTTAACCGTTGGATCGACACACTCAAACCTGTGAAACCAGGTGGAGTCGATGCCATGTACCTGCAATCTTGCAACCAAGTAAACAACATCATACGATATATCCAGCATATAATACATACCGTGAAGAAGGAATTATGGATTCACAGGGCGCTCGCAAGCGAGTGATGCGAACTCGTCCTCTTCACCAATACACTCATCGAAACTGACACTTCCATCATAATCCAATAATCTCATAATAACATCTCATGTTAACTCTACAACAACATTAATCTATAATGTATGTGAAACAATAATCAGATAACTACATCCCACAATAATAGTTGTCACTCAATAGTAGCGATCAAATCATCATAACAAAATGTATCCAGTATCAAAGTAACTGCAACCAAACATAGCATAAAGCAAACCAACAAAGAAGCAAAACGGAGGGGTATTACAACAATCATTTGCAATTCAACCAGTCTCACAAGTAACTAATTACATTAAAAATGGTTGGGTATGGGGTGGTTAGGATAACCACCTCCCATGAATTTTGGTAATCAATTTTTAATGCATAACTTCCACCAACCTGTCATTTTCAATACAGCTTCAAAATGTTTACACATTGCTTTCACTGTATAACCCTTTCGGCGTAATTAAATAAAAAATTCTTAAATTTTTGAGTTTTTATATTGTATTTGTGGATACTTTTTTATTATTATATGTATAATATTTTTTATTACTATTTTTAATTTTATAAATTATTCAATTTCATTTAAATAATTTTTTTTTCAAATTAACTATATTTTTATGATGACACCTACTTTTTAACCTTGTTTTTCATCTTTTAGAGTAGTTACAATAGTTACTAAAGTTTTAACTAGAGTGTTTATATGTCTTCTCATTAATAATAGTAGTGGATCTTTCCTCTATCCTTGTGCATTTATAGTTGTTTTCTTTTTCATCTAAAGTGTGTGCTTTATCATATTACCTTTGGTTTATGATCTTGGTTCTAAGCTAATAGATTGAGATAAAATATAATTAAGGGATTGAATGTATTATAGAAAAATTATATTAATGAATGATAATGACTAAGAATTATATCAAAGTACATAAAGTTATAGATAAATAATAGAATAACTAGACACTATCATAAGAAATATAATATGCAATGTTATATTATGTAATCGTTTTATACAAATATGTATGCTTAAACTATGTCTTGCTTTCACTCACTAAGCTATTTGATTCACTAACTCATTATCTATTATTACAAAGAATAACAGTCTATATTATTATACATGTAAGAGGTGATGAGCACTTCAACACTTACAAGACTGCCAATGAGTTGAATATTGGTTAGAAACCTTTGTAGCCATTATTTGGGAACTAAATTACAAATGTGCATGTAAAATAGGTATGTTAACATACATGCCACCATATTTGTGTTGCAATTCAAGAGAAGGGCTAGGTCCATGCATCATCCCCATGTGTTATGTAGGTAATCACTACTAGCTACGAAAAGAGACATATAAACCACATGTAAGTGTTGATGAATTTATGATGTCATGAGTGTCCCAAATACTCATACACTAGTTGCCCCTCCTTGATAAATTTATGATGTCATGAGTGTCAATACACACATAGTTACAAAAAATATATATCAACTTGAATGAATCACAAGTGTTGTAACTATGTGCAATGCTTTCATAGATCATATATATATATGGAAAATTTGTACTATCATTTTTCTTACTAGATATTATCCATCAATTTTTCGCTGAAAGGAATTTGGGTTCTCCATATTTTTTTCCAGCAATGACAAGTGTTCTGTAAATGAATCAAGAATCTAGTGTCTCAATCAAAATATTATGATGGATAGTAAATCAAAGAAAAAACATTCATTTAAAAAAATAAGTTATATCTAAAGCTAAAATTAGACTTATTACAAGGCACCACAGTTATCATAGTTTAAAAATATATATTTACTACTACATACATAAAAATTCATTACTCCTTATAGTAGTTGGTGCAAGGGCGCCTAGGAAACACTAGGCAATCTATTTTTTATTCTTGTTTTTGGTATGTTACCATGAAGGTCATGTGGAACATTATATAGGTGAGATATCTTAAGAACATGTTTGATCTCTATGATAATAATTGAGGAAGGGTGGATGAGTTTAGGAACTCATTTACCAAGTTTACTAGAAATTGGAAAAAGTTGGAAATGGTGCATTTTGCAACTTTGCCACAATGTAACTGTAATGTCCAACCAAGGGGAGGTATAACTATTTTGTTGACCTATATAGGGTGTGCCTCGACCTGAAAGCAAGGTTGGAAGCTTTTGCATTATTGGAAATTTATGAATACAAGAGGAGACAGTGATAAGTTTGTGATTTTTCTGGTTTTGTTTTGAATTTTTGTGTTAAGGGAGTGATCATGGCACTATGAGTAGTGTAGGACATAGTACAATTTTCTTTCAAGCATTGTGTGGAAAAGTAGATAGCTATTTTGTTAGTGTCAAGTATTCTTTTGTTGTTAGTTTGTTTCTTTTAGTTGTTGTTCTGACAGACAGTCTATGAAGTATGGAGGTTTAGCTCACATTCCCATTGTACTTAGTGTATGGGCATTTGGGAATTGTGACTAGACCCCATGATTGTAAATATGGTAGGGTTAGGAGTCGTTAGGAGTCAAGGTATCACTGTGGAAGTATTCTCCTAGGCAAGCCTGGTAGTGTCTGACTAGGAAAGACAGGAAGTGCAGAGCACTTGACATGCAGGGGTGTCCATCTCCTAGAAAATAATGGTGTGGAGAGGCAGGTGTGAGCCTTGCCAAGGCATAGCATGGAGGAAGAAGCTCCATCAACCCGTTTGGTGAGAGGAATTCTTAACAGTTTGTTGAGAAGCCAGGAAAGACCTACAATTACCTAAGTTCTTGCTCATTTTCAATTTGGGGTACTGTACGGGCAATGGAGGCTCAAGAACCCAAAATTCATTGAGAGGTGGGCATATTCACTAAGAAGCTCAAAGAAAGTTTGGTTTTTTTTTGCAGAACTTAGAAGAACAAGCCTAATTTCTCGGAGATGGAAACCTAATTGGGGCTCCTAGGCTAGTAGCCTTTTTAACCCCAAATGAGGGTTTGGTGGAAGCGATGGTCAAAGGAAGTAATGTGGACTCACTAGGATCATGAGGTGGTGATGTGAACCTATTCGAAGCATCTCCACACCCCTGCAAAGATAAAATCTAGGATTGGGATTGGGTTAGCCTTTAGGGTGGATTAAGGGCTAAGGAAGAATTGTGAAGAAAGCACCATAGTTGTTTTGGTTGGAAGAACATGTGTTGATAGTTGGGTTGGCAAGGAGAACTAGGGGAGCCTAGGCAGGAATTAGGTCCTATAGGTTAAGGTGGTGAGGTGAGGCACCATAGGGGTCTTCCAAGGAAGATCCAGAGCATGGAACAGTGATTGTTTCATCCAACCCTATCCTATCAGATTGGTATCAGAGCAAGTTAAATATTTGGGATAGAATCTTGTATGTCAGACCTTGAATCCAGTGGTTCCAAAACCATGGTGACAAACATTGAATTGGAAAAGATGGTCGAAGATCAGGAGGAATACAATAGGAGATTGAGAGAAAGACTAGCTCAACTTGAGCAAGCATTGAGCAATGTGCAGATCAAGGCCAATCAAGTCAGTGATAGATTGGAAGGTAGGGTACCAAAGAGTGAAGAGGTTGTAGAGGAAGACAAGACCCCTGAACCTAACCCTATTCTACAAGAGGAGCCTTTCTTGAAGGCATTGAAATCTTTGAGCGGGAAAGCACTTGAAGGCATACCACTGTTTAGTGGAAAATTGGAAGCTGATCTAGTCATGGATTGGGTAGAGGGCATGGAAAACCATTTTGAGTGTGATGGAGTCACTGAAGCACAGAAAGTGAAGGTGGCCAAGTCTAGATTGAGAGGATCTACCTTGACATGGTGGAAATTCATTTAGGCAGAGAGGGAAAAGGAAGGCAAGAAGCCTATTTCAACTTGGAAGGGTATGGTTGCAAAAGTGAGAGAAGCATACATACAAGATGATTATGAGATTCAGTTACATAAGAAGAGACAAAGATTGAGGCAAAGAGACCAAGATGTGAACACTTACACCGAGGAGTTTCAAAAACTTTGTATGAGGTCTAATGTTTTAGAAGATGAAAGTCTCAAGGTGGCTAGGTATCTTAACAGCTTGAAGTGGAACATTCAAGAGGAGATGAATCTTCTAAGTCCCAAGACAGTACACCAATGTTACCAATTGGCTATTAAGATTGAGGAAAGAAGCAAGAGAAAACAAGACCAAGCTTCTAAGAGTAGAGGCAAAGGTAGAGATCAAAGAGGACATAGAGGTGGCTACCAAGGTAGAGGAACTGAACAAAGAAACCAAGGAGAATCTAAACTCATAGAGCATGGAAGTGAAACCCCTTCTAGAGGAGGTTATGGAAGGGGTAGAGGATCTCAAGGAGGATCAAATAGAGGAAGAGGAGCAGGCAGAAGCAACTCATAATTTGCTAATATGAAGTGTTATCATAGTGGTCAAGTAGGAAATCCAACTTATAGGTGCTCGGAGAAAGCATCTTCATCAAATACTGAGAAGAGAGTGGCATATGCTCAAGAGGACACCATGGGTACTAAATCACTAGAGGTTAGTCACATTGATGCAAAAATGGGGGAGAACCTAATGTTTAGGAGAGTTTTGATCAGACAACCGGTCAAGGAAGAGCCAAAGCAAAGGAGAGCTTTATTCAGGGTAAGGTGCAAAATCCTTGGAAAGGTGTGTAAGGTTATAGTGGACTCAGGGTCTACTGATAACATAATCTCAAAAGAGGCAGTAAGGAAGTTGAAATTGGAGAAGGTATCCCACACTAACCCTTACAAAGTAACATGGTTGAACAAAGGGCAGAGTGTTCTTGTCAATGAGAAAACAATGGTGGATTTCTCCATTGGAGAGTACAAGGATACGTTATTATGTGATGTGTTACCCATGGATGCATGCCATCTACTATTGTGCAGACCATGGCAATATGACAGAAGTGCCATGTATGATGGGAAAGAGAACACCATTTATTTCAAGAAGGATGGGAAGACATTTAAATTATAGTCACTGTCAGATGAGGAAGAAGGACAATCAAAGACACCTAATGTCTTATTGAGCACTAGTAAAGAGTTCATTAACAACCCACATCAAGGAGGTGAAGGAAATGTGATCATGTTGCAACCTAAAGAAGAAAACAAGGCTAAGAAAATAGTCATATCAGAAGCAATCCAGAAGTTGTTAGAACAATTCAAAGATATAGTGAGTGATGGAACACCTACAACTTTACCTCCAAAGAGAGCCATTAGTCATCAGACTGACTTCATACCAAGAGCTTCATTGCAAAATAAAGCAGCTTATAAGCTTACACCGGATCAAAATCTAGAGGTAGCTAGACAAGTGCAGGAGTTGTTGGATCAAGGATTGATTAGGAAGAGCATCATCCCATGTGCAATACCAGTGGTCTTAGCAACCAAGAAAGGAGGCAAGTGGAGATTATGCATTGATTCTAGAGCTATAAATAGAATCACAATTAGGTATAGATTCCCTATTCCTAGGATTGAGGACTTGATGAATTGTCTTGGAGGAGCTCAGTAATTTACCAAGTTGGATCTCAAAAGTGGATACCATCAGATCAGAATTAAGGATGGAGATGAGTGGAAGAAAAAATTCAAGACAACTGATGGGTTGTATGAGTGGAGAGTTATGCCATTTTGCCTCTCTAATGCCCCTAGCACATTCATGAGGCTCATGAATGAAGTGCCCAAAGACTTTATAGGGATATTTGTGGTCATATATATTGATGATATACTCATCTTTAGCAAGACAGTAGAAGAACACCTAAAGCATGTGGAGTTGGTTCTTAGAAGATTGCAAGAAGAGAAGTTAGCCATCAACCTAGAGAAATGTGAGTTCTTCAAACAAAAGCTTGTGTATTTGGGGTTTGTAGTGTCCCAAGGATCATTGAAGATGGATCCAAGCAAGGTGGAAGCTATCCTAAATTGGCCTACACCAACCACAAGGACAGAGGTAAGAATTTTTCATGGATTGGTTCAATTTTATAGAAAATTCATAAGGAACTTTAGTGGCATATGTGCACTAGTCCTAGATACAATCAAAGGTGGCTTAAAGACTAAGTTTAAATGGACTCAAGAAGCTGAGAAAGGTTTTAAGAAACCGAAACAAGAAGTGGCAACTCAACCTATACTTTTATTACCTAGCTTTGACAAGTTGTTTACTGTGGAATGTGATGCCAGTGGAGTTGCAGTAGGAGGGGTGCTAAGTCAAGAAGGCAGGGCTTTAGCTTTCTTTAGTGAAAATCTCAATGAAGCTAAGAAGAAGTATTCTACCTATGACCTAGAACTTTATGCTTTAGTTCAGTCACTTAGGAAGTGGAGGCATTACCTTCTACCCAAAGAGTTTGTAGTCTTTACTGACAATCAGGCACTTAGCTATATCAACACCCAAGAGAAGTTGAGCAATAGACATCTAAAATGGATGGAGTACCTCCAAGCTTTCACTTTCACCATCAAGCACAAGAAGGGATAGTTGAACAAGGTAGTAGATGCACTAGGTAGAAGATTGTTGACAGTGCAAGAGATATAGATCAAGAGCATTGGAATAGAGAGTTTCAAGGATCTCTATGGGGAAGATGAAGACTTGTCAGAGGCCTACAAGGTATGTTCTAACTTTGAGAATCACTTTCATAGTCAATACTCAGAGTATACATTTCAAAGTGGATTTTTATTCAAGGGGAATCAGTTATGTGTTCCAAAAGGATCAGAGAGAACCTCATCTAGGAAAAGAATAATGGTAGTCTTAGTGGATATTTTGGCATCAAAAAAACAATGGAACTAGTGCAAAGGTTCTACTATTGGCCTAAGCTATTAAGGGCTTTCAGGAGGTATGTGGAGTAGTGTGTAGTATGTATGAAAGCCAAGGGAGGAGCTAGTAATGCAGGTTTATATCAACCCATACCCATTCCTAACAGACCATGAGAGTGTGTTAGCATGGAATTTTTGGTAGGACTCCCTAAGACCAAGAGAGGGTTTAATAGTGTCTATGTGGTGGTAGATAGATTCAATAAGATGAGTCACTTTATCCCTTGCAAAACCACCCATGATGCTAGCTATATTGCTCACCTTTTCTTCAAAGAAATTGTAAGGATCCATGGATTGCCTTTGAGTATTGTCTCGGATAGGGATGTGAGTTCATGAGTCATTTTTGGAAGACTCTATGGAGCAGATTAGGTACCAACTTGTCTTTTGGATCAGATTACCATCCTCAGACCGATGGACAAACAGAGGTGGTTAATAGGGTGTTATGTAGCCTTCTAAGATGCCTAACCAAAAAGTATGGATAGACATGGGACATGGTTATATCACAGGTTGAGTATGCATACAATGATAGTGTGAACCGAACCACAGGGAAGACTCCTTTTGAAATAGTGTATGGAATGCATCCAAGAGGTGTGTGTGAGCTTAGGGATCTAGGAGCTATGGAGCATAGGAGTGGACATGCAGAGGATTTCTCTCAAACCATAAAGGAGATTCAGGAGCAGGTGAAGAAGATAATCACCGAGGCTACTCAAAAGTTGAAAGATAAGGTGGATATGTCTAGAAAAGATCTAAAATTTGCAGTAAGAGACTATGTCATGGTTCACCTCAACAAATCTAGATTGTAGAAGGGAATATCAACCAAATTGCAGATGAAAAGAGTGGGACCATGCAAGGTGTTAGCCAAATATGGGAAGAATGCATACAAGGTGGAGTTACCTGTTGATTTAGGGATTTCACCAGTGTTCAATGTAGCTAACCTGATCAGGTATAAGGGAACAGTCAATGACATGGATCAGAATAGCAGAGATATCTTCAAGGATGTGAGCAACATAGCCTTACCTACTAAGGACAAGCTACAAGCAGAGAGGATCTTGGAATCAAGAGTGAAGAAGTCTACAAGGCATCGGGTGTACATGGAGTATCTCATCAAATGGAAGGATAAATCAGAGTCTAAAGCTACATGGGTGGATGAAGCTCATTTCAAAAATTAGGGCATTGATGTATCACTGCTCTCTCCTCCAATTCCTTAGTGTTTGTGTAGAGGGGGGAGAATGGTGCAGGAGCACCTAGGAAACACTAGGCAATCTAGTTTTGATTCTTGTTTTTGGTATGTTACCATGAAGGTCATGTGGACCATTGTGTAGGTGAGATAGCTTAGGAAAATGTTTGATCTCTAGGATAATAATTGAGGAGGGTGGATGAGTTTAGGAACTCATTTACTAAGTTTACTAGAAATTGGAAAAAGTTGGAAAATGGTGCATTTTGCAACTTTGCCACAATGTAACTACAATGTCTGACCAAGGGGAGGTATACCTATTTTTTTGACCTATATAGGGTGTGCCTCGACTTGAAAGCAAGGTTGGAAGCTTTTGCATTATTGAAATTTATGAATACAAGAGGAGATAGTGATAAGTTTGTGATTTTTCTAGTTTTGTTTTGAGTTTGTGTGTTAAGGGAGTGATCATGGCACTGTGAGTAGTGTAGGACGTAGTGCAATTGCCTTTCAAGCATTATGTGGAATAGTAGTGGAGACATGGAAAATGTACAAGTTCATTTTGGCACACCTAATCCCGATTATTAACAAAGATTCCTCACTTTCTCAACATTCTATTACTTGTTATCTTTTAATTCAATAAATCACTATTTATTGGATTAAGTCTTCCTCTTTGAATGAATAAATTAATTAATTAATTTAATTAACCATTGCATATCTGTTTAATTAAATAAATCATTTTATTTAATTAAAGTCTCTAAAGTCCTCCTACTAAATTAAATAAATTAAAACCTTATTTGATTTAATCTAACATATTTCTTCCTGATTAAATAAATCAAATCATTTATTTGATAAATCATTTTCTCTCAATTATTGACTTAAATCAATTCATAAACATAAGTCTAAAATTGTCATATCACCTAATTCTTCATTAAATTAATCAAAACATTGATTAAGTTAATCCTTCTCACTAAAATCCTCTAGAGAATGCAAGTTGCACAATAAATCAATTACTTTGATTTATTAATTCTTCTATTTTCCCTCACAAAGCATCAAAAGGGAATATTCCCTCATTTTAATTCAAAAAGCCAAGTGGACTTGGTCCTTCCAACAAGGCATTCAATGCCTCTTACATGTCCTTGACCTTGAGCCAAGTGACATTTACTTCACTTTTCTTCCCCCTTCAACAAGTCAACTCAAAATTTCAAATTCAAATTTATGCATTTATCATGCACATTGGCCAAAATGTGCTCATTCCTCCTCCAATCACATGTGGACAAGTGGCACAATGCCATTGGATTATCTTTTGTCCCACATTGCTTATTTCCATTATCTCTTCTAAGATTGGAATATATAAATTGGAGACCTCTCCTCTCAATCTTCATCCACAATTCACATGCAAAGTTACTCTCTTCAATTGAGAACTAATTTTTCCCATTTCATCCAAGCATACCTCACATTTTCATATTTGCACCAAGGTTATGCTCAAATCTCTTTGGAGATTTGACCATTTCTTCATCAATCTACATTGCAACCATAGGAATTGGGAAAGGGCCAATTGCAACACCTCATTGGCACCAATTCCCCCATTAGATCATCAATCTATTGGCTTAATTAGGATTTAAGTTTATCTTTTGTGTTGTGTTCTTCATCTTTGTTCCTAATTTTAGCTTTAATAGATGGATTTTTTGGGGAATCTCTCACTCTTGTATGCATTTTGATCTAACACTAACCATGTTTGTTGTTCTTGTGCATTTGCAGGTTTAGGGGTTCACATTTTAGTGCTAGAAGGAGGGCAGCAATCGAAAAATTCAATCACATTTTAAAAATTTCATGGTTTCTAACGTTTTCTTGCAGATACAAGAAAATTGGCCTGTGCGGTGCTATATCACGCCACTTTAAGCTCTGTGGCACAATACTTCTCTGCTTCCAGCACCACAGTGCCATATTCACCTGTGGTTGAATTCTCTTAACTCTGTTGCGGGTACCCACCTGTCAGTTTTCACCACCATGGCCTTATATTGCACCGCTCATTCTCCAAACTCCACCGCATCACCTTTCCTACCCATAAATTTTAAATTTTTAAAGTAGGCCACTTCCAAATTACACCGCAGACCTCTGTCACACCGCTTTTGGACTCTCTGCCTCTTCAAAGTGTCGCCCAAAGTCACCCGCGCGATGCTATATAGCACCGTCTGTCTTCCAAACTTCACCGCTTTTCCAAACTCCACCGCAAGAAGATAGTAAAATTTTAAATTGACATGTACTTTTTAGATTTAGGATTTTTTAACCTTTAATCTGATTTCCTGTCTTTATTGCTCTTTGTTTTTCTGTCATTTTGCAGGTTGGAGCAAAGGAAGAAGTCATTATGATATCATGTTCACAAAACCAAAGTGTTCTTTAACACTCCTTAAGAAAGTTTTTTAAATATCTTTGACCTTAGGTATACTAACTTTACTTTGGGTTTTAAAAAGAACAATCAAAGTTTTTTTGACACCATGCTTATTTTATACAAATTTTTTTTAAACACTTAAGTGTTCTTCAACACTCTTTAAGAAACTTGTTAGAAATATTTGATCTTAGGACACTAAATTTTCATTGGGCTCTAAAAAGAACAATCAAATTTTGTTTTTCAAAAGTTGCCAAGGGGCTAAAAACAACTTTAGGCAAACACACTAGATTTGGTTTAAAAGGTAACAATTGAACAAGGAAAACTCATACTTCATTTGGTGCTTAAAAAGAAGTCATCATTGCTTTAAGGTTTAAAAATGAACAAATGTTTTTTATGTTTTGCAATCTTTTTTACAAATTAATATTATCCAAAATGTGTATGCACTTCTCTCACACTTCATTGCGATTTTGAGAATCAAAAATATTTTGGTAATATTAGCTTGCTAAAAAGATTGCCTCCACATTTCGATTTTGGGCACTTAAAATTGAACAAAACATGCGAGTGTGAATAAAACTTATTGCGAGTGTTCTCCTTTTGTTTTTAAACAAAGGTCGATCAAATTATGAATAATGTTTGTTCGCTATTCTTTATCTTAGAGGGCCTGCCTTGTGGGAAAAAGTAATCACCCAAGGGAATGACCCAACCGGGAACACGCTAAAGCCAAGTGACTTCCAACCGGTATATAAGTGTGGATTTTTGAGGAAAGTTCAAGAATCACGAGGATTATTCTGACGAGATGGACAACAATGGAATCTCATCAATGTTGGATAATCCCCCACGAATGGAATGCCCGAAGTAGAACCCTTTGTTTATAAAAAGGCCATAACCTTGTCTATCTTATTGATGCAAAAGGTTATGTCCTTTGAAGCCACCCCACGTTATACATGCGATCTTGTTGTGGAAATGAAAAGTATGTCATGGGAGATTCATGGGTACTAATGCTTGGCTGACCCGAATAAGTGAGTGTTGTGGAGGGGAGCCAGTGTGGTCAAGCATTTAGCCATTCACACAAGATATGTGCAGCTGGATTTATCTAAGTGGGAACCCAACAAGATATTGCCTCATCATCCTAGGAATGTGAAAGTGCTTGGAAGGAATACATTGCTTGATCTTGAAAAAATTTGAAAGAAAAACATTCACAAAGACCTTCAAACTTCAAACCCCTTTGTGAGAAACAAATACTCTTGACGATTTGGACACTCTTTCTTTACCTAGGGATCATATTCTTAGAGGTTTCTAAGTGCACAAATTTTACCGTCATTTTTTTTCAACAAGGTTAAACATAAGGAACTTTTGCCCTATTTTCCTTGATTTCCACACAGAGGACCTTGTGGGATGAGAAAGAAAGTGGGACACTAGACATATAGTTTGAAACCTAAGCAAGCAAGTGCCTTGGATAAAAAGAATTTCATTAAACTAAGATAAAAGACACAAATTGAACTTCATGTGTGTAGTTTCCAATGATTTCCCGCAAGATCAAAATCCCAAAGCCAAAGTTCAAGAAATTTAGTCTAAAAATCTAGGAGCAACGCCTTGAGATGCTCCTTGAAGTAAGGGAAAGACTTGTATACAACTTTTACAAAAAGGCCTCAAGGAATAATCCCACGTTGTATGCATTTTATTGTCAACAAAATCCCAAAATTTTTGAAAGGTTTGCTTTTCTCCCATAGGAAGTCTAGCATGTTCTTCAATACCGAGGTTTTATAGAGAGAGTCGGGTCTATGATAAGGTTCAAGATCAAAGTTGTCATTCTCATTCATTCCTCCATCAACCAAATCTCATCTCATCATCAAAACTTTTTGAGAACTCCAGAAACAATCATCATGCTAAACTTAGAAGGCTAAATCAACATCACCCTATCTTGGCTTAGCACACCTAGCCAAAATAGTCTCAACCATTGGAAATAAATTTCTTTAGGATAACACAACTTCCTAAAGTATATTAGTTCACAATTACATTGGCTTAACACACTTAGCCAATTCATCGATTTGTGCAAGTTCCCCTAGGATAACACAACTTCCTAGGGAATACAACTTCACAACAATCTTGTTTGACTTAATGCATCTAGTCAAACTATCACAAATCAAATCAATTAAAAATCCCTTACAAGTTTTGCATATACCTTCAAGAGTTCCTCAATAAGGTTTTCACTCACTCATCCCATCCATTTAACCCATCACCATTACCACCATCTTTGATATTTTAGCTTCCCTAGTTCTTCTCTTTTGGGCCTAAAAGGTTAGGATCAAACAAATCGCTATTTTTTATGGTCCAAACAAGATCTCAATACAAGAAGAACATGAAGAATATCATAGAAATACAAACTTCTATGGAAATGAGTCAATTAAACCCTGAAGTAAACCTAGCAGGATCAAACAATCCCCCAAGCAACTCTCCCTTATCATCACAAAATCCTCAAGGGGAGAGTCACCAAGAGGACATCACAAATGAAGACATGGGGATGACACAATCTGAAATCATGAAGGAGGTTCAAAATCCAAAGAATCACAAGATTTTCACTGTTATGTTCAAATACCTCAATATGCTAGCAAAAGGAGGGGTCCAATTCCCTCCTGATCTTGACGCAAGCACTAGTACAGATATGTCTATTCCAAGTGCATCCCCAATGTCAAATGTCAATCAAGAAGTACCTTACACCACATTGACCATCACACCATCCTCACCGAATGTGAACAAAGGGAGTGCCATGTTCCAAGAATTACAAAGGCATCGCCTTGTGGCTAACAAAGAAGTAATCATCACCACCACGCCAGTTACATCTGTTCTAAAAAATCCATCGCACAAATACATCCCAACCACCTTCCATAACCACGTGGGCTCATCTTCATTTTGTGCAACACCAGCTTGCCAAACAAATGTACAAAATTCTCTACCGCTTGAAGAAGGAAGCTTGTTTGAAACAACTAACATCGTAAATCCTTTTTTCCAAAGAAACATTCCATCCCTTCCCCCATTTTCATGCACAACCACATCACCTCTTAGATTGGGTTTTCCTCCTATCAGCATCGACGATTTCTTGGAACCTAACAATCTAAACATCACGCCCAATTCCCTCTTCTTGCCCATATCATCACAACAACAAGTGGCAACCATATAGGCCACCACCGTAATTAGTCCTCAAATATCCCAAAACATGCCATCTCAAGGACCAATCACCTCAACCACCCCTCCAACAACCCAAATCCCAACCACCACCATAACCCCTTCATCAATCACAATGGTTGGCATGATTCCTATTCCACCACCAATCCCACCAAAAGCCAACATGACAAACTCATTCACCATACTAATTCAATCCCTTCAAAAGGCCAACCATCAAAGAATACTCCAGCAAAAGCATCAAGCTCAAGCCCAAGCGCAAGCACAAGCTTAAGCCCAAGCACAAGCTCAAGCCCAAGTGCAAGCTCAAGCCCAAGCACAAGCTCAAGCTCAAGCACAAGCCCAAGCGTAGGCTCAAGCCCAGCAACAAGCACAAGCATAGTACCAAGCACAGTTGCAAGCGATCCACCTGCAAGCCTACCAACAAGCCCTGCAAGACTTTCAAGCACATCAAAAAGCTAAACAACAAGCTTTGTTGGCACAAGAGAAACTTGACCAACAACAAGCCTTGTTGGTGCAACAACAGCTAGACCAACAACAAGCTTTACTAGCACAACAACAGATTGATCAACAAGAGGAGATGGACCAACAACAAGCATTGTTGGAACAACAACAACAAGATCAACAACAAGCGTTGTTGACACAAATGCAGGCATACCATCAAGTTTTGAACGCACAACTGAGTTTGTAGCAAACACCCTCTAGTACTCACCCCACCCATCAAACACCTCCAACACCTCACCACTCATTCATCCCACCTCCCAATCCAAGCAAGGATGTCGCAACACAGATCAAACTACTCTCACAGCCAGTGTTGGACTTACAAGCAGGAAAAACCACAAGGACACCAGGGAACTTATGCCCTTACCCTTTCGATAGAAGCCTCACCATGATACCATTCCCAAAGGGATTCGAGATCCCCAAATTTGACAAATACAATGGAATGAGTAACCCTAAAAACCACGTCAGGGAATTTTAGGTGCACTGCATGGAGGTTGCATATGATGACACATACCTAGTGTGACTCTTCCCTCATAGCTGGACTGGTCCAACTATAGAATGGTTTTCTTGCCTACCCATGGGCATTAAAACATTCGAGTAAATTGTGGAGGCTTTGCTTAAAAATTACGCTTTCAACATGGGTACAGGTGTTAGTTTGGAAGAATCGTTTGCACTCAAATAGGGAAAAGGAGAGCTATTCGCATCCTTCTTGCAAAGATGGTGATCCAAGGCCAATCAAAGCAAATGGACCATGCCAGAGGAACAAAAAGTTTGCACCATCATAGCCAATCCAGATCAAAACTTTGCTTTCTACCTAAAAATGCAGTGCATCACATCTTATGACCAACTAATTCCAAGGCCCTAAACATCGAAAGAGCCCTTACTACGCGAGGGGGTGCACCAACATTCACTCCACTACAGGATAACCACCCATCTAACAACTACAATGATAAACCTCGAACATGGTCGGGGAATAAAAATATCATGAACGATGGTGTGGTCGATGCTAAGGTGGTCATTAGTGCCCCTAAGCAGAATACCCAAAATCATCATCAACCACAAAATCATAATCACAACAATGTGCAGAATAATGCGGTAGTAGCACAACCACAACCATTTTCCACCAATAAAATCAATAATGTGGGTATTCAAGGAGGGCCACCTCCCCGCAACAAGTTTCCCCCCAAGAGGAAATTCACAGCTTTTGGTGAATTGATTGAGTCCATAATGAAGAAGTTGTTCAAAGAGAATCTAATCAAGATCTCTAACTCCGAGCAGTACATAGAACCTATGACCAAGCCGCTGTGGTATAATGAGAGCCTCCTTTGTGACTTTCACAAAGTCAAAGGAAACACCACGACCAATTGCATGAGACTCAAAAACATCATCCAAGACCTCATTGAGGATAAGGTCATCAACATCAAGCAGCCGACCAAAAACCAAGACCTGAAAAGATACACGAATCTGATGCTAAATCATAACCAAGGGAACAATCAAGGAAATAACTAAGGAAATAATAAGGGCAAACAAAAGTATGCTAGTGCTAATCTAGTATACGAGGAGATAGTTGGATGCGTCAACGAAATGGTCACTATCATAAATATCAAGGGAGCCAATAATGACTGTGGAGTGACCACATGAGGCAGAAAGGTTACCATTGCTGGGGCACCTGCTAAGACCCCCATTTCCAATACAAAGGCCATCCCTTATGATTACAATGTCATTGACCAGCTGAAAAGAACACCTGCCCAAATCTCCACAATGGAACTACTGAAAATCTCTGCCACCCATAGGAAGTTCCTTGATGAAGCACTAGCTACGTTTACCATTGCTACCACCCTTGTTATAGAGAAATTTCAGGCTATGGTGGGTAACATCGTTACCCCAAATCTCATCACATTTTTAGATCAAAATTTCCCTCCACAACCATCTCATAACTATGCACTCTACCTCCAAGTCCTAATCCACAAAAAGAAAGTCAAAAGAGTCCTGGTAGATGGAGGTGCAGGCCTTAATATTTTTTCTCTAAAACTCATAAAGAAATTGGGATTCGCTAAGGATTCCATCAATAAGAAAAAAAGCATCACAATAAGGGCTTATGATGACCAAAAAAGAG
Organism: Sequoiadendron giganteum; assembly: GCA_007115665.2. Classification (NCBI taxonomy): domain Eukaryota; kingdom Viridiplantae; phylum Streptophyta; class Pinopsida; order Cupressales; family Cupressaceae; genus Sequoiadendron; species Sequoiadendron giganteum. The sequence continues at coordinate 331,302,839 of CM021108.1, read as the reverse complement.
TGTCTCAGGGCACTATCAAAATCTCCATTCAAGTGGGGGCGACAACTATGGAAACCTCCTGTTACGTCCTCGACCTCAACCTACCTTACAACATCCTCCTGGGATGCCCGTGGATACATGGAATGAAGGTAGTGGCCTCGAATTACCACCAATGCATCAAGTTCTCACATCAAAATGAGGAGGTCACCATATATGGGGATCTTGAACCTTTTGCCTACTGGAAAAACTTGGAAGCCAAGTTTTATAAGATCCCGCAAGTACCCAAAAATGATGAAGGACCGTCTACTTCATACATAGACCTAGCCAATCTCGCCTCCACTTCTGCGATAGAGACACCCACCATCCCTGACATATCTGAGATTAAGAATATGATCCAAGACAATGGATGCGGTGATTATAGAATGAAGAGAAATGGATTTGTTGTAGGAGAGTTACCAAAATCTCCTAGGTCACATGGACAACCCCAACCAGTTCAAACACTTGTTCGAACTGTTAGAGCAGAACCCTTTGGATTCCACCATTGGGGAGACCTTAGTTTGGAGAATGTGGATGAAGAGGACATAAAAAACACACTATACCAAGATGAAGGACCCACTCCCAACCTACCCATGGAGGAAACTAACAGAGGGTTACAAATGATGTTTGCTATGGGCTATAACAGGAATGAGAGCCTAGGAAGGAATAGTGATGGACGATTGGATCCCATCATTGTAGAAAGAAGAATGTGGAACCTTGGCCTTCGGTATACTCCTCCAAGTATAACCGTACGTGGCAGAGGTACCCCTAGAAGAACAGTCAGGTCCTCTCCCCGAATAACAACAACCACTCCTAGACCACCCGTTTGCCTAGGTATCCGACTCGATAATTACACCTTTGACATCACTGATGTTCCTAGTAGTGATGATGATGATACTATAGTAGGTCTCCCTATAATTTTCAAATATTCCACCTTGTTAATGATAAGTGCCTCCACAGCTGAATCAAACAAACCAATCCACCGAATCACCTTAGTGCACCCCCAACTCATCGATCATGACCAACGGGGACCACCGATTTTGGACTCGTTAAAAAATGATGAGACACTCTCAGAATTCATGGGACTAAGGGATACAATCCCATGTGTGGATCACAATCTAGGATTCAACATCACATTGGATGCACAAGCATACTATGGGGAGATGATTGAATCTTTCAGTCGCAAAAGAAAAATAACAAGAATAAGCTCAGAGTTATTGAGCAAAAACCACACTGTGGCACTCTCTAACTATAAAATAGTAAAAATAAAGGACGCATCCAATGGTGAAAACCTCTTTGAGGCATTGGAGGATGAAGGATTCAATCTCCCCCCTACTGCTTTACATCAGGAGAAATCAGCAGTATTGGCAGAACAGTGCAACCCGGTCAACTTAGGAATAGAATCAGAACCACAAATCACCTTCTACACAGAGTCCCTCCTGGTAGAAGAACAAGAACTATTGGTAGAATTCCTAAAAGAAAGAAAGGTAAATTTTGCATGGAGCTATGCTGACATGCCAGGTCTAGATCTTGAAGTAGTGGTTCATCACTTGGCTATTTACCCCGGAGCAAAACGAGTCAGACAAAAGCTAAGGAAGATGCACCCACAAATAACCGTGCTCATCAAGATTGAGCTACAAAAACTTCTAGATGTTGGCTTCATACGCCTGATCGACTATCTAGAATGGGTATCAAATCTTGTACCTATCTCAAAACCGAAAGGGGGCATCCGCATCTGCACTGATTTTAGAGACCTAAACAAAGCATGTCCTAAGGATGATTTTCCACTACCCAACATTGACATGATAGTGGACATGACGGCTGGACATGAGATGATGTCCCTAATGGACGGTTTCTCGGGGTACAATGAGATAATGATAGCAAAGGAGCACCAACATAAAACAACCTTTACATGTCCTTGGGGCACTTACTGTTGGAATGTGATGTCGTTTGGGTTGAAAAATGTAGGAGCTACATATCAAAGAGCCATGACACTAATCTTCCATGACATGATCCATTAAACAGTCAAAGATTATGTGGATGACATATTGGGCAAATCAAAGAAGAGACAAGATCACATAGCAAATCTAAGTGCAATCTTTGATAGACTAGAACAATACAAGGTTCGACTCAACTCGAAGAAGTGTGTCTTTAGGGTACAATCAGGAAAGCTACTAGGATACATAGTTTCAATGAGAGGGATAGAGGTGGACCCTGCAAAGGTAAAAAAAATCCTTGAAATGGAAGTTCCAAGAACGTTAAAGCAACTAAGAGGATTGCAAGGTAGACTCCAGTCCATCCAGAGATTCATAGCACAGATGGAAGACAAGTAGATTGCCTATTCACACCTGCTTCACAAGGGAGTCACATTCAGGTGTGACGACAAGTGCGAGCAAGCATTTAACAAAATAAAAGAATATCTACTTATATTGCCTATGTTAAAGCCACCAATTGTAGGGAAACCATTAATCCTATACATCTCAGCAACAACAGTTGCCCTCAGTGCCCTTTTAGCCCAACATGACAAAAAAGGAACCAAGCGGGCCATCTACTACATCAACAGAACAATGGGGGGGCACGAGCTCAATTACATATCAATAGAAAAGGCTTGCCTAGCACTGGGATTTGCAGCTCAGAAATTCAGACACTACATGCTAGCTCATCAAATCAAACTGATTTCCAAGATAGACCCTCTAAAATATCTATTGTCAAAAGCAATGCTTACAGGTAGAATGGCTAAGCGGGTAATGATATTGTCCGAGCATGATATTGAGTATGTAGAACAAAAATCCATAAAGGGACAAGTCATTGCAGATTAGCTCGCAGAAGCTCCCATCTACACAGACAACCGACTCATATCAGAATTCCCAGACGAGTCCCTTTTCAACCTTGGTGTAGCCGACCACTGGAAAGTGTACTTCAATGGCTCCCACACACAACATGGATCAGGAGCTAGTGTGTTCTTCATCACCCCACAAGGAGACTATATACCTAGATCATATAAACTAGCACTCCCTTGCACCAACAATATTGCAGAATATGAGGCTTTGACCATAGGCCTCAAGATTGCAACACAGTGGCGAATCATGGCATTAAAAGTCTATGGGGACTCACAACTTATCATCAACCAAGTCAACGGTGAATACCAAATGAAGGATGATAAGCTCACACCATACAAAAAGGTGGTAGAAAGCCTCAAAATAATTCATCGACATCACCCTTGAGCAAATACCAAGGGCAAACAACAAAGCAGCGGATGCAATGGCAACCATCGGATCCTTACTAGATATTCCTCGCAACGTCTCGAAACATGAATTCCTGGTAGAGCAGCTTCTCATACCCACCTTTGAGGTACTAGAGTCAGAATATGCATGTGAACTCATTGGTCCTAGTGATCTTTGGTATCATGAAATATACACCTACCTAAGATTAGGAATCCTCCCCAATGACATCACCCCAAACCTAAAGCAAACCTTTGTCAAAATGTCTTCACGATTCATCATCCTAGGAGACACCCCCTTTTGTAGAGGTATCAATGGAACTTTTCTACGTTGTTTAAAACCCGAGGAAGCCTTGACTGCTCTAACTGAGGTACACAATGGCACATGTGGTTCACACTCGAGTGGTATGACCTTGGCTAAGAAGTTGCTAAGAACCGGGTACTACTGGCCAACAATGGAGAGAGAGGCACACAACTTTGTTAGAAGATGCCTACAATGCCAACAACATCAAGACCTTATTCATGCACCAGTTCAAGAACTACATCCCATTGTTAGACCTTGGCCCTTTTCATAGTGGGGGCTCGATCTCATCGATAAAATCTCGCCTACCTCATCCAATGGCTACAAATTCATTATCACTGCCACCGAGTACTTCACTAAGTGGATCGAAGCAATTCCCATGACCTACATCACTAGAAAGTAGATATCCAAGTTTATCCTGAATTACCTCATTTGCCGATATGGTATCCCCCAATCCATTATCTCTGATAATGTGACACCTTTCAAGAATCAGGATGTCCATGACTTGTGTGAAAAATTCAAAATCAAACATCACTTTTCCATTCCATATTATTCACAAGGAAATGGCCAAGCAGAAGCTACCAATAAAACCATTTTAAAAATCCTCAAGAAAATAATCAATGACTCTGGTCGTGACTGGCATACGCAGCTAAATCCTGCCTTATGGGCCTACAGCACCAGCATCTGCACACCAACAGGCGCCACCCCATTCTCCCTGGTCCACGAATTAGAAGCCATCCTCCCCATTGAGATCGAGCTCCCATCACTGAGGATATCACTACAAAACGTCATCACGGATGAGGATTACAGGGTTACAAGACTGAATGAGCTAGAATTACTAGATGAACAGTGCATGGATACCTTGAATCATCTATAGGTCTACTAGAATCACCTGAAACGGAGCTACAACAAGAAGATCAGGCAACACACTTTCCAAGTTGGTGACCTTGTGTTGAAAGAGAACCAAAAGAATGTGCCAAACCATTATACAAAATGAAAGTTTGAGCCCAACTGGCTGGGACCCTTCGTCATCACTGCAAGTTACAAATCGGGGGCATATCAGTTGTCGACACTGGAAGGCGAGCCCCTCCAGGAGCCCATGAATAGCTCTCACCTCAAAAAGTTTCATGCCTAAATCTTGCAAGGTATGGAACCAAAAAATACAAAAAAAATCAGAAAGAGTCCTGAAAAAATAGTTACCTTGATGAAAACCTGGCAAACAGGCATCTTGGTGACAACAAAAAAAAAATCAAAATATGCAAAAATTTGAAAAAATCAAAAAAAGGATTGAAAATAGTAAAGAGAAAAAATTTGTCCTCTAGTGAAAACCACTTCGGTGGCGCTTTGGGCAAGTACCTTGGTGAAAACCTGGCAAATAGGCACCAAGTGTAAATAAAGCACCCACCATCCACCAAGATCTGCACAACTCACTCATTCCATTACATCTCAATAAATCATCCATCCACCCATTCGCTCGCATACATACCACAACCTGAGCTGGTTTCTATACCATATCCCACCATGGAACTACTTGGAATTTTTAAGGTCAGTTTGTCCTGCCTTTATTGAAGTAGTCTATCACACCACACTAGGGGCATATTCCTATATAGGCATCAAATCGGATTCGTTTATTTTCTTGGGGTCTACTTCAAATTCATCAAAAAATCCAAAAAAATCCAAATCATTCAAAAATCCAAAAACATGTCAAAATATCAAGAAATCTTTAAATATTCATCAGTAGTCTTGTCAGTCTTTCACCTTGTCAAACTATGTCGTCTCTAAGCTTGAACATAGGCAAGGTTGATCTTTGATCATCCCCCAAGATAGTTTAGGTCAGTCCTTAGGCGTCCGTCGCATTGGCAATCTATTTTCCCATCTAGTCTACATCTTAAGTCAGTCCTTTAAAACAATAAAATGGCAATCCATTTGTCCATCTTATCATCATCAAGTCTATTGTCAGTCAAACTACGTGGTCTCTGCGTATACAATGTAGGAAAAACTAATCTATGGATCAGCTCCCAAGACCACTAGGATAGGTCTTTAAGTTAGTTTGTTCGTCATAAATCTTGAAAATACAAAAAACAGCCCCAAAACATTTGAAAAAACCCAAAATGGTGCATCCATTTCATCTCGCTTTCATCGTGTTTGTCTCACTCCTAATAAATTCAATTGTCGCCTTCACCCTTTAGTGAGTCAGTCAAAAGCAAGTCTAGCAGGTTCCAAAGTGAACACCTAATCGTCAGAGTCTTGAAGGTCTAAGTTAGTAAGCAAGCAAGTTAGTCAACTGGGAGTATCAATAGCTTATCACCCAATCAGTCCCACTGAAACCCTAATCACAACATGTCCTAGGATGAAGCTTTCTTGCGATGGACATAAGCATTAGGTACCCCTCACAATAGTTATTCTTGGCTAGCGTTACGAAGAACATTAGCTTGTTTGTTTACTTTGTATTGGTCTTTTTGACTTATCTTATTTTGCACTCATTCCAAGGACCTCTCAATGATGCCTAAGCAAAATAGGTCTAGAGAGAAAGAAATGGGGCCAACGATCATTATCTTTTTATTTTCTGTGCTTGTGGGATACGCTTGTAAAATAACTTAGTCATGTATATTCTATTTGGTTTGTAGGGAGAATATTTTAGGTATCTTGTTGACCACATATGAAAGCTTGCTTTTCCGTGTTTTGGTCTGAGATGTTTAGAATGTTTGAGCTACATCCTGAATACAAATTGTATGCTGAGTGTGAACAAGAATACTCCTATCTGATTGTTGAGTCAAAGTCCATCACACTAGGTACCAACACCATCCTAGTCCTTTATACCTTGATGCATCGTACCTATGTGTGTTATCAAATATAACACAATTGACCCTTTGAAAATCCCCAATTCCTAGCAATGCACCAAATTCCTAGCAATGCAAATCACTATCATAACTAACTCATTAATTATGCATTCTTCTTCTGCCTTCTTTCCACACTAACATGGTATAATAATGGTTATCAAAGCATCGCCCATGCATACACCCTGCATCCACATAATCATCAAAAACACATGGCATTATATCATTATTTTAAGTTATGAGGAATAATATAAATTTGTTATTCTAAACAGTTTAAGACAACATTACATCATACATCTGTTTGCATCCATTACCACCATTAATACGCATTACATCCATAAAACATGAAAAATATACAAAAAGAAATGCATCCATTACATACGTTGCATAACATAAAGCATAAGAATAGAAAACATCTCACAAGCATCATACATTTGCATATCATAAACGAGCGAATCATCTCATATATATCATCAAAAAATACTGTTATGATACAAATCGAATCAGGTGTACATCGAGTACATAATACAATAAGGCCAAAATATTGCAGCCCGTATATAAAAAATGAAGCAAACTGTCCTATGATCAAAATGGGGGTGGGCCCTACTAGTTGCTGCCCTCCCCATCCTGCCCCTCACCATGCACCTTTGCTAGTTGCCTCCCTATCTGCTGGGAAAAGTCTGCCTCTCGGCGGTCAGATGGTACTACCTATCGGTAATGGTGCCGATAGTGCTCGGCCTTTCTGATAGCATCCCTATAATCTCAGATATCAACTGATCGGCCCCAAAATGTGGAAGCAACACTCTCTAATTGTCTCCACTGGCCTATCTCATGATCCCTCTTGGATCTTGCCTGATCTCTCTCTACTATCAATGTGGCAACCCACTGTTGGGCCTCATCCCACTCAGCCGTCAGAACCTGTATCAACATGTCGCGGGCATCTAGCTGCCCTGCTGGCTATACTACTGGCTACTGCTGTGCTGGCACATGGGGCTGCCCATCCTGTCCTACCACATGCTATGCGGGATCCCTCAGAGGTGACTGCTGAGGAGGTGGTATACCTCCCTGACCCCTGCCTGCTAACCTACCTCTCGATCTGCGACATGGAAGCACTGTCCCTAGAACTGTCAATCTCATTGGTTGCCTGAACCATGCCCTGAACGCTGGAGTCATCCCTGTGTCTGCTGACCCCTGATCATATGCCAAAGGCTGAGCCACCAACTACCTAAAAGAGGTCACTGCCTCATCTGCAGGAATGGGTTGTCCCCAGGTTGTCTCCTTTGCCGAACGAGAAAAGACGGCTGTATATTGAGCATTGGGTATATCCTGCATGTCCCCAAACTGTCTAGCCACCCGGTCAGGATGGTATCTCTCTATCAAAGTATGCTCTTGACCCTACATAAATCTGTCCTAGCGAGCAAAGAAGAGTTGCTCTGTATCATCCATCCATGGGCCCATACCCATGTATGGCCTCCAAACGAATACTGTCATCTCATCCAAAACTTGCTACCAATGAGCTATGTCGTCTGTGCCCATATGGGTGAAGCAAATCATCGCCTCACCATACCACCACACCAAAGGATCATCAATATCTAAGGCAACCGGTAAAACAAACGAGCAAAGCACTAGAATCCACTCAAATGCCCAAACATGAAGAAGAGTCAATCCAGCCCCAAGAGCCCAACCCTCCAAGTAAGAAAACTCATGCAAATCCCTATATAAGGAAGCCAGTAGCATTGGTCCCCAGGTATAACACACTCGGCGAATGCACATCTGCTGCCATGCTAGTCCCCAATCTGGATTGAAATATCGGCCGCACCGATCAGGAGCTACAAAGCCAGAAATAATGGCGGCCACAATCAGGCTATAAGTAGGGGCTATAGCCCAATAAATCTCCAAATCTATCTGATTGTCACAGAGCATGAGCTCATCCACACCCATGACACCAAAGCAGACATTCATCCCCTCCTCCAAATCATAAATCACTCACTCTCCATGAATAGGTAGTCGCAGGATGTGCCAGACATCCTCAAGAGTGATAGTGGCCTCGCTAGTGGGAAGATGAAAAGATGAGGTCTCACTATGCCATCACTCAGCCAAAGCATGCATCATACCTAGATGTGCTCACATAGGAGAGACATAGGCAACAAACCACAAGCCAAGCATCCCAAGCTGCTTCTGCAGTAATACGTGCATATCAGCTAATCACTCAAGTACTGGCCATTGGTGCTCCATCGAATGAATAACCTCGGGTGTCTCCTATGCAAGGAAAAGTAACGCGTCAGCTTCCCTAGAAAAAATCTAGTGTCTGTATCACCTTTCACTTTTGAAACAACAAAATCAGCGGTTTTTGCAAAAGCGACACAATTTGTAAGTCTCCAAACTACACCGTGTGGCGGGCTTAGATAGCAAATCTTTTGCAAAGACCACCACGTGGTGGACTTAGATAGCTATTGGCCTGCATGACGTTGTTTGAGCAGATGACCAACTTAAAAAATTGAAAATCCCTAGGTCCTAACTCTGCCACACGGTGCTTTATGCCCACGCGGCCCTATATAGGACCACGGGGGCCAGTTTGGAAATTTTTTCTGACTCGACCATACCTAAACCCTAATAAATGCACATAAAATGAGAAAAAATAAAAGTGAGATAGGGGTACATACCGCGGGTCCTGCAACGACTGGTCGCTGATATACTCGTACCCGCTCTGACACATGTAGGGGAAGCTCTCATCGTGCCATTTTGTCTAAAACTCAGAGCTCAATGTCAATTTTCTAAAGGTTAAGAGTGCAAATGTTTTGGAAGTGACCCCTCGAGGTCTATTTAAGCTCAAAAATTAGGGTTTTTTTACCTAATTTGACTTTCTAAATAGGGTTTTAATGCCCCAATCCCATTTTCACCTAACCGAGAGTCATTTTGCATCCCTTCTGGCATTTCAATGCATTTTTCTAGCATTCTGGGGCATTTCTGGCCTGATAGGCACCCTGTCATCATTTTCGCGAGATCATCCAAAAAAAATAAAAAAAAATCAAATTTTTTGTCTGATCCTCGAGTGGGAAATATCCAACAATATCCTTCTGCTGGGGCAGCAATGGGGCATCTGAAAAATTTCAAAAAAATCTCGAACCCTTGATCACAACAGTTTTATTCTTTGAATCAATGCAACAGGTACATTACTTCAAAGAGGGGCAAAATGTAGATATGGAAAATGTATAAGTTTGTTTTGGCACACCTGATCCCGATTATTAACAACGTTCCTCACATTCTCAGCATTTCATTACTTGCTATCTTTTAATTCAATAAATCACTATTTATTGGATTAATTCTTCCTCTTTCAATGATTAAATTAATTAATTAATTTAATTAACCATTGCATATATGTTTAATTAAATAAATCATTTTATTTAATTAAAGTCTCTAAAGTCCTCCTATTAAATTAAATAAATTAAAACCTTATTTGATTTAATCTAACATATTCCTTCATGATTAAATAAATCAAATCATTTATTTGATAAATCATTTTCTCTCAATTCTTGACTTAAATCAATTCATAAACATAAGTCTAAAATTGTCACACGACCTAATTCTTCATTAAATTAATCAAAATATTGATTAAGTTAATCCTTCTCACTAAAATCCTCTAGAGAATGCAAGTTGCACAATAAATCAATTACTTTGATTTATTAATTGTTCTATTTTCCCTCACAAAGCATCAAAAGGGAATATTCCCTCATTTTAATTCAAAAGGCCAAGTGGACTTGGTCCTTCCAACAAGGAATTCAATGACTCTTACATGTCCTTGACCTTGAGCCAAGTGATATTTACTTCACTTCTCTTCCCCCTTCAACAAGTCAACTCAACATTTCAAATTCAATTTTATGCATTTATCATGCACATTGGCCAAAATGTGCTCATTCCTCTCCCAATCACATGTGGACAAGTGGCACAATGCCATTGGATTATCTTTTGTCCCACATTGCTTATTTCCATTATCTCTTCCAAGATTGGAATCTATAGATTGGAGACCTCTCCTCTCAATCTTCATCCACAATTCACATGCAAATTTACTCTCTTCAATTGAGAACTAATTTTGCCCATTTCATCCAAGCATACCTCACATTTTCATATTTGCACCAAGGTTATGCTCAAATCTCTTTGGAGATTTGACCATTTCTTCATCAATCTACATTGCAACATAGGAATTGGGAAAGGGCCAATTGCAACATTCCATTGGCACCAATTCCCCCATGGGATCATCATTCTATTAACTTTTATTAGGATTTAAGTTTATCTTTTGTGTTGTGTTCTTCATCTTTGTTCCTAATTTTAGCTTTAATAGATGGATATTTTGGGGAATCTCTCACTCTTGTATGCATTTTGATCTAACAATAACCATGTTTGTTGTCCATGTGCATTTACAGGTTTAGGGGTTCACAAGTAGATAGCTAGTTTGTTCGTGTCAAGCATTCTTTTGTTGTTAGTTTGTTTCTTTTAGTTGCTGTTCTGACAGACAGTCTGTGAAGTATGGAGGTTTAGCTCACATTCCCACTATACTTAGTGTATGGGCCTTTGGGAACTATAACTAGACCCCATGACTATAAATATGGTAGGGTTAAGAGTCGTTAGGAGTCAGGGTATCATTGTGGAAGTCTTCTCCTAGGCGAGCCTGATAGTGTTTGGCTAGGAAAGACAGGAAGTGCAGAGCACTTGACTTGCAGGGGTGTCCATCTCTTGGAAAATCATGGTGTGGAGAGGTAGGCGCGAGCCTTGCCAAGGCATAGCATGGAGGAAGAAGCTCCATCAACCCGTTTGGTGAGAGGAATTCTTAACAGTCTACAGAGAATCCAGGAAAGACCTACAATTACCTAAGTTCTTGCTCATTTCCAGTTTGGGGTACTGTATGGGTAGTGGAGGCTCAAGAACCCAAAAATCATTGAGAGGTGGGCATATTCACTAAGAACCTCAAAGAAAGTTTGGGGTGTTTTTGGATAACTTAGAAGAACAAGCCTGATTTCTCGGAGATGGGGACCTAATTGGGGCTCCTAGGCTAGTAGCCTTTTTAACCCTCAATGAGGGTTTGGTGGAAGCGATGGTCAAAGGAAGTAAGGTGGACTCACTAGGATCATGAGGTGATGATGTGAACCTGTTGGAAGCATCTCCACACCCTTGCAAAGATAAAATCGAGGATTGGGATTGGTTTAGCCTTTAGGGTGGATTAAGGGCTAAGGAAGAATTGTGAAGAAAGCACCAAGGTTGTCTTGATTGGAAGAACATGTGTTGATATTTGGGTTGGCAAGGAGAACTAGGGGAGCCTAGGAAAGAATTAGGTCCTATAGGTTAAGGTGGTGAGGTGAGGCACCATAGGGGTCTTCTAAGGAAGATCCAGAGCATGAAATAGTGATTGTTTCATCCAACCCTATCCTATCAGTAGTATAATAAGAAATCAATTTTTTCATGGAAATAGATTCCTGAGCCTATGTTTGAACTAGAAAATGTATCTACACACCTTGTCTTTTATTAATTGAACTAGCTAATTTGCACATGCAATTTAAGATTAAATACCTTCCAATTTAAATTGGAGGTGTGGTGAAAAGTACTTTTGTGATGTTACAATTTTCTTCTCAACTATGAAGTGTCCTACAACCTTTTTTAACTTAACCTCCCAATGATTTTATGTTGCTCATAATTCTATGGTATACACAAGAGCACATGGTAATATAGGAGTCAAATTTGCAAGTAAAAGTCTACAATTGGTTTTACACTTTATAAAGTCTAATAGAACTCTAAGAATTCTACATTTGATGTGTATAATTTTTCCCAAGTTATGGTCTCATGTCCACACATGTCAAGCATAGTGAGGAGAGATTAGACCAAAGGGGGTTATCATGTTGAAGTTTTCTCTATGTTTGATGAAAATAAATGTGTTAACTTTCCTTTTCTTTAATTCATGCTTTGATAGGTTAAATTTATGTAAAACCCCCATGCATTGACACGTGAATTTTAAGATTGCTAATATGAAAAACACTTGAGTCCTAGTACCCTTTATGAACCTACATGTTAATCATAACCTACTAGAAATACAAAAGCATCCACAAGTAGATTAATTGAAGACAATTATGTGATAAATGAGACTTGAACTTTACTATGTATTCATGAAATACTTCTCACTTCATTATGTGTATATAGGCACTTGTCCCTAGTTCTAACTCATTTTATTTTAGGGTTGATTTTAAGCAACTTAAGTCTTATTTAGCTTTATATTATATTTAAGACATACTTTACATAAAATCTAACATGCATTCTTATATTACAATCCCAAAAAATCTAATATTTACTTAAAATACATGCTTATATAATTCTTATCTGATTTTGTGTGTTTCCTTTTATTTTTGCTGCAAGTTTATCTTTTCTACTAGTGGTGCTATATGTATATTATTACAATATTAGTGCAAACATTCTCCCATCACAAATAATGTGTTATATCATCAAAATATTTAGACAAATAAAATCCAAAATCTATTAACCTAGAAACAACAAAGAATCAAAAATTACAACCAAGACATCTTCAATTGATCAAAGTCTAACTCAACAAGATCTTATTTCCACAAAATTGTAACTTTTGTTGGAATAAAATAAAAAATTGTTAAAATCTTAACATTCGAAGTGGGAATTAATAACCTTCATGCCCAAGTTGTTGCATACTCCTCTAGAATTGTGGCTTCCTATTTGTATATATCAACTAAGTGCCCAAGATATCATTATACATTTTCTAACTAAAAATTAGCCTCATGTAATGAAATTGTAGATACCTTAAATTTAACTACCCATTGTATAATTAATTAAATACATATTTAATTAATCGTTTTCCATATTTCACCTTATTTTCATATTCCCATAATTAATTAGATATTTTATTATTTAATTAATAATTCTTCATCCTCATAATTAATTAAACTAATTATGTTTCCCCCTTTTCTTCCAAGGTTGATTAGTTTAAATAAATTCAACCATAGCCCCCACTCAATAATTCTTCTAATCTCAATAATTAATTGTTCCACCTTAATTCCTCATTACCATTTTTCTTAATTTATTATTCCTCCAATCCTCAAACTTGTCATCATGTGATAGGTGTCCTTTCACCTCACATGTGCAAGAATACATAATCCTCAAATTATTATCCACCTCATTCCTCATAAATCCACTTATGAAAAGTGATACTTTAAGGTTTGACCAAAGATGGTACAATATTCATCTTTCCAATAAATTCTAATTTTTAATTCCACACCTCCCTTGGAATATACAAAAGGACAAACATTATGTTTCTTAGGAATCCTCCCAAGATCTCCTTTTCTTTTTCCAATCTCCATAATTATCCTCCCTTTCCATTTAACCCTCTCTTAACACTTTTCCAATCCCTTTTTCTTGAGATCTCTCATCAGTTATATGCCCTTGATCCTTGTGTTGCATCTCAACTCTCCATTCATCACATCAAGTATATAAATTGAATCCTTCACCTTCCATTATTATCAACACATTTGCTAGTAATTTCATGCTACCATTTTGTTAAGATTATTATAATAGTCAAGTAATCATTTTTAAGGAGAATATCAAGTGGAGCAAGAGTGCACTCCATTTTAGCTATATTTGAGGATAAATATTCATTTGATATAAAATATTTATTAATTTTCTATTTCTTTTATGTTATATCCCTCATTTCAAATTATTGTCTTTATTTTGGCATTCCTAGTGGGAACCATGCTAAAATTAACAAAAAAAAAATTATGATTTTTGTGGCCTAACTTTCAAAACTTCATTTTTGAGAATGGTGCTTCTACTTTATCCTTTAATGTTTTCCCACTAATTTTAATTATTTTTGTTTCCTTTCATTTTTCATCTTGTTTTCTTTGGTTTTTTGCAATTTTTTAATTTTCTAAGTTGTCTAGTTTTTTCTTTTGACTCTTTGATAGTTTCTTTTGTTGCTTAATCCTTTTTTTTCAAGAAATCTATGCTTTTTGTGCAATTGTTATTACTCGTCATAGATTAGTGATTCCATTCTATTTTTGTTTCTTCCATTTCTAGATTATTACTTTTACGAGAAGGTACCTTGGTATGCATCTATTTTTCATTCCTATTTTTAGTTTTTAAAATAACACTTCTACTCTATAGTTTAACATCCTTTGCTCCTATAACTTTCGCTATGTTCTTTAGCCAACTTTGTAAATCATTTTTTCGTTGTTTCTTATATTGTATTTTTTTTTCTAGGTTTTTGGATAACATTTTATGTAATTTATGGACTAAGTGGTGTAACTTGTATTTTTCCAATTAAAGCTCAAAAATTGAAAGTAACAAAATTTTATTTTGTAGGATCACCTGTCCAAGAATTTTATTTTCTACTACTTAGGCACTAAATTAGTTAGGATTTTAATGAACTTTTTATCATATTTATGGAGGTGTGTAGATGTATGTTCTCTATTTTTTCCTAGTGTGATCTTAGAGATCACACATTGTCCTTTTTGTGTTTAGATTAGATCCCAATTTGTTTTATTGTGTATGATCTCCCCTTGTACTTTGTGCAATCTCAGGGATAAAAAAACCTTGCATTAACTTTCCCTTTAGGAGGCCCACTTGAGGATTCAATCACCCCAAGGGATGAACTCAAACATGTTTTCTAACAATGTATATAAAGGGGAAGAGTAAAATATGTACCTAAAAAAGGATTCATCATTGTGTCTAGAAAATCCCCAAGACCCTTGGTCCTCCAAGACTTGTGAGGTGAATGGATGAGAGAGCCTCCTAATCTCATGCATGTAGATGAGCCCTTAGTTCATGAATTCCCCTCATGATCTTGTGATTAGAATCCTAAGACCTTTCAACCATCTTCTAGTGCAGTGCAAGGGAAGTTTATTGCCTCCTAATGTTACTCACAAGTACCTACATGTGTTGAGATAGAACTAACCTTGGGTAAAGCCTTTGGCCACCTTTGGTAAGGGAATTTCATGCAATGAAACTTTCCCTAGCTATCCCTCATAGGTAGATGGTATTAATTATTAATTACATTGTGGAATCACACTAGGGATCACACACTTGAATAATTTTAGGAATGTGCTCATGTTCTTAGCACGATTTATTGTGTTGAACTAATATAAGCCAATCAGCCTTTTATTTTGAAACTTCAAGCCAATAAGTTTTTTAGTTTGTTTGTTAAGTTTGTTGTGAAATTATCCAAAAATAATCAATCCTTATAGATTAATGCTTTTTTTCTATAGTTTAGTGAATGTATTGTTTTAATTCATTCAATATATCTTTTAACACTTGCACTATTTTAGTGCTCACACTCTACCTTTTAGTGCTAGCACCTATTATCACTTACGCTTTATCCTTCAGTGCCTAATATTTCTAGTTCTTTTGACTAGTTGATCAATGCTTCTAACCTATATTTCAATGCTTCTTTGTTTCACCCAAAACAATCAATCATACCCCTCAATTTGAATCCATAGATTTTATTGACTGGTATTTTTTCTTTGTTGAACTTAGAAAAATCTAGGCAACCCACTAAACCATTCCCACTATCAAAACTATTTTCACTTCCAAAAACAAAAATATAGCCTAAATTTCCATCCCCATCAACCATAGTTCATCATAAACATTACCTTGGCTATTTCACTCAAATATTCCACTACATTTAGATTTAGTCATTACACATAAACCCTAATAAATTTCCACCCTTTCTAAAATCATCCATTATTTATTTGGACATAGATTACATTCCATAACCTTATAATGCGTCATCCAATCAAATTCACCTCATTCCAAAAAATTCCAACATCAGTTGTTATCATTTTAGTCTTGACTATAGTCACTTTCTCTTCATCCTAGACTTAGACTTAAAAATTAATCACCACAATTAATCCATAATGTTTCATCCATTTATAATCATCCCACTTACATTTTCATCCTCAACCATCCTAAAAAAAAACCGAAAACAAAAATCAAAGTTACATAGAATTAAAATCTAGATCTTTAATCTCTCATCTCTACCTTGAAAATTTCTTGACAAAACACCTATCTCAACTAGTGTGCCAAGTTAAAATTTTATCAAAATTGGATAAATTAGATTAAGAACTTTGGTAACTCCTAAGTTAGTGGACTTTGAAATTCCTATCCTATTCTTGCTTAGGATCTTGCCTACCCTAAGTAAGAAAGGATAGATCATGTTATCATCTCTTAATCACAAAAGTTCTAGATTTTAATTGAATAAATTTGTTTCTTAATCCAATATAATACACTTAGCCTTCCAAGGAATTAGACCAAGATATAAATCTCCCATAAACCTTCCAAACATCATCGTTTTAAAATTAACCTTAATTATCCAATACAACATTAGTCTAAAATTCAAAAATATCAAACCCCAAATACAAACCATAATACAAAATATCAAACATATCTAAAAACATCCTTTGGCCATAAAAACCTAACTCTAAATCGACACTTTTTCACCCCAAATTCATCTACCAAAAACATAAACATCAAACTCCAAATCCAAATAATCATTCAAAACTCTTAAACATAACTACAACTATTGTTCAAAAACAAACATCTAATTATAAATAATCACCTATTTTGATTATCTCACCTCACACATCATCCTCATAAAACACAACCAACTTCCCATAATCTTTACCAAAAATTATAGGTATCACCTTTGTATTCTACTTACAAAGTCGTGAGCCAATAAAATAATGGAGTCAAACAACTACACAACATGAATACCTAATGATATATTTAACCCAAAAAGACAAGGGGAAATCATGCATCAACTCCCTTCAATTGAGATACATGATGTAGATGAAACTCTTGTGGACCAACCATAATATTCACCAAGACTCCAATAATTTGCTAAAGACCTAAAATCAATGAATTCAATAGATTTTCTTATCAGAGTAGACCCAAAACATTTCTTCTTAGTAGTAGGTCAAAGTGGTACCAAAATATCACCCAATTTTGACATATCCCAACTCAAAATGAAATCCCCCTAACATCCATTACTAGATCAATTAACCTATGAGAACTCAATCTATTTCAACAATCTAATAACCCCAACCTTTGAAAAACTTCAATAGGTAATATAAATTCTACATTAAATCTTCAACCATATTCCAACAAGCTCCTTAATTCACAACTAATCACATCAAACTCGTATTCAAAAAAATTCATACCCAACTCATCATCACAAATAAAAGTCAAAGTACTAAACACTCAAAAATCATTCGTCATACTTCATCCAAAAAAATCAATCAATAAAAAAATGTATTCCCCCTTTTCAAATTTCAACATCCATTCCACCCAAGGCTACATATCTTACACAAAACTAAAACCTTACACCATACTAGTAAATTTGACCAACCTCATTCTACTAAGGCATACAAAATTGACACTCTTTTACATCATATTATAAAAAAAAACCAACACTAACTCAACTCATATAAAAATTCTCACACATTACCATGATTTAACCATGCAACCTACACATCCCACAATCCAATATCTACAAACTCTTTGACTGCAAATTACATGAAATGAGATATATGCTCAAAGGACTAAAAACATGAATCCAAAAAAAACTTATACATTTGAATATGTATGTACTTATCCATTGATAATTCTATTACTTTTCTCCCCTTCCCCTAAAATTTTGAAATGCCTAAGTTTGACAAATAAAAAGGGAATGAGAGATCCTAGGGAGCACATCAAAGAATTCTATATAGCTTTCCAAGAAGTTACCTATAGTAATGCATATCTTATATAACTTTTACTTTGAAGCTAAGGAGGTCAAGAATTTGAATGTTTCACCCATCTACCAAAATAATCTACCACCACATTTAAAAATCTAGCTAAAAAACTTATGGCACATTTCTCCTACAACATTAAAAAAATGAGATTACTATGTTAGATTTGTGCAAAATAAACCAAAAAAAGGGTGTGATGTGTGCTACCTTCTTGCAATGATGGATATATCTTTTAATTTTATTCACATGGCCTATTCCTAAAAATAAACTAGTTAACATATTTTTCCAAAATCTAAATTAGGAAATAAGCTTTCATTTGCAAGTCCAATGTGCATATTCCTTTGACGAGATCATAAAAAATGGGTAACCATAGAAAATACCCTCATTTGTAAAGGGTTGGTTAATATGTATAAATAAACCAAACACAACAATAATAATCAATTTAATGATAAACCTTAATAGTTAATGATGGTGTCACTGAAACAAAGCATATCTAAAATATCTAAATATCAATAGGTCATCATCTTTTGAAAACAATATAAACATCTAGGCCATTTTAAATAATGTTACCATTCTAAAAGGATAGCCTAAAAATATAACAATCCTTGAAGAACAAATATAATCCATTGGGGAAACCCATGGAATTGTGTTTTCCAAAAATTGGTCTAAGCAAACCTAATTACTTTTCCTATGACAGGACCATGTGATGAAAATTAGCCAAAACCATTTATTTTTAATATAATGAATATTATTTAAATACCATTAGGTGAAATGTTCTCTAAGATCTAAATGTATGAGATTAAAAAATCACATTCAAGGTCTCATCGATCATGGTGAGATCAAGATAGAAGAAACTCTTCGAATGACCAATTGGGTATGTATAAAAATTTGTTTCCTATACATGATGAAGGAAATTCCTCCATATACAAAAAGGGTACCACTCATAACCACACCAAAAACATTCATACCTCCACATCCTATGATTTCATAATTAGACAGATTGATGGAAGTTATATTATTGAGTATACACTATAACCATAAAATCTTCTAATTGTGTTTTTACCATACCTCCACATCCAAATGTATTTTCCATCCACTTAATCATCAACTCAGTAAAATCTCCTCAATCACCTTAGAAAAAACCCAACACAAATATCTATTCTCAATCTCCCTCATATTCACAACAAAAATAATTCCAACTTAGATAAATTATCCCACACTAAATAAATCCATATCAAATCCTTTATCTATAAGCATAATATCAAACAATTCCTCGGAGATGGTGGATCAAGATTAAATTTATGCACTCTCAAATTAGTAAGAAAATTGGGACATTATAAAGGAGTCATATATCTCCAAATGTGAATTTCTATCAAGGAAAATAATGATGCAAAATGATAATCTAAAGGAGTCATTAAATTACCTATTCAAGTTGGGCTTGTTACCATGGAAAATTTATATCAAGTCTTAGATCTTGATCTATCCTATAAAATCCTTCTTAATCAACCATAGATATGTGCCATGCAAGTTATTCTTTCCACATATTACCAATACATAAAATTTCCACAGAAAGACATAGAAATCACTAATCCATAACCATTCCAAAACTATAGATTATTGAAAGAAAGCTATATCATTCTCACCACTACCCAATAATTTTTTGGAAATATGGAGCCTTGAAACATGAGCATGAAGTATATAGATGGATTGATATGTTTGTTCCTATGTTTTCATTGATGTCAACATGGTGAAAACTATACGATAAGCTTACTTGGTATACCGAAATCTAATCTCTATTGGAAGTGTTCTTTACTGAAGACTCTAATCTCTTAACTGTGTTGTTATGTCTCATTCAGATAGCCATATTCAGGACCTTGAGAAGTTTTGTGTTGTGAGAAGAAAGTTATCATTCACACATTTTAGCTCTATACTCTTTAGTTGTTTCTTTGCTCAACATATTAGTGTGGGAGACTCTGCATTTTTTTGAGAAGGATATTCTAATGATGCAATTCTAATGGTAGTATCTTTGATGTTAGTGAGATGAGAAATTGATGTAATTAGGGATCTAGAAGGTGTTTGTTTTGAGAAGTGTATGGTGCTTTGGAGTTTTTGTGTTTAGGTCCTAGTCCTGGCCAACCAAACATACGACATGCATTAAGAAGATAAAATATACTTTGAGGACATTTTCTATAGATCTAAGATGACTTGATATGTTGCACTACATGGATAAAAATGTTCTAAATCTTATATGGTGCCAAAAAGAGTGTTTTTGATTAATTTTCTTTCATCTGATTAGGCCGACCTAATTGATGAATGGGATATACTTGCATATATATGTAAGAATATTTGAAGAAATGTGTGCATGTGGAGTAGGGTAGAATGATGGGAATAAGTATGGGAAGGAGAAAGAAGAGAGGTATGGTGATGTGTGAAGAGAATTGAGGATTGTTTGAATATGCAAGCCTAAATGATTTATCAATTGAGGATCAAAACAAAATTGTTGAGAGACTACTATCTGAAGCAGTACTTCTTATTCAGAGCTTCATTGGAACTAAACCCTACACAAAAAATGTGTATTCCATCAGTTCATACTCTTGGCAGTGAGCCACAACTTTTGTTTCTTGGTTGTTAGCCATATTTTGTATTTAGGTTGTGAGACTTTCAAGGACAACGAGCCTTGTAATATAGATTTTATTCAAATATAATATATTATGAGCTAATCCTCACCATGGTTTTTCCTATTTTGGTTTTTCCATGTAAAAATCCCAGTGTTCATGTTTCATGATGTATTGTCTTGTTTCCATGTTCTCTCTTGTTGGTTCAGTCAGATTTTTGATAATGTTTAAATGTATTTTATTTGAATGGTTCTATGGAATGTTGATTCAGCCCCCCTCTTAGTATTTTGAATATTTAACATAAATGATATTTTTCCTCCATAATCATCCTATGCCAATGAATCTCCACTTACATATCCATCCACCTCTCACATTCTCATCCCTGATATGAAGGATAGGATCACTAATAAGGGATATGGAGATTATGAAATACATGACTCATTTTATGTAGGGAAACCCCCACTTTCCCCTAAATTGCATGGCCAACTTCAACCTCTTAGTTCAACATCCATAGTAACAATGAAATATGATTCGATGAAATTCAATCTTTAGGTATTTTAGATGATGAAATTATTGTAAGGATGAGGAATAAAATACACCTTCTTTTCCCAAAAATGTATATACTAAGGGCCTCCATATTTATAAGAATATTGGATATAAAGGTGAACCAAAAAAAAAAATGGAAAGAGGATTCCCCCAAAGGATTCTAGGGTTTTCACCTAGAAGCTAGAGGGAAAAGGCTCTCTTTCACACCTTAAAATTTGTAGGTCCATTCAAGATTAGGGGTTCAATGTGTGATATGGGTGTGATATGTGTGTGATATGAATTGTATCTAAGTGTTGGAAAGTGATTGAATACTAATTTAAAACCTATAAAATGCAACTTGTTGGAAAACACATTATGATATGAAAACATGTGCAAGATGACCTATAAATGAACTATGAAATGCTAGTAAACTATAACAAAAATGAAGGAGGTGAATGAGGTGCACCTAGAATATAAAGCTGGGTAGGATTGAGGTCTGGAATCCTGAAAAAAATTGATGTAGAAGTGGACTGGGACACTTGTGCCAGTCTGGGTGACTTAGTCCAATTTTCGAGAAAATTTATCGAAACAAGTTTCTAACAAAAGGGTACTCAAATCTACAGAAAACCCTTTTTAGGCCTGGTAGTGGGACTAATTTTCCATTGATGGTGACTTAGTCCACTTTTAGGTTTTGGGAAATCTGAAGGTGCAATCTCTAGCTCCCAATTTACACTTCTACTCTTGACAAGTTTTTGGATTTGAAGACCTATAGGTGTTCACCAAGCTTCAATTAGGGCTTTGAATTCCTTGAAGAGATTTGATTTTTTTTTGAAGAATTTTCCACCTTTTTTCTTTTCCTAATCTATACACAAGACTTGCAAATCACACAAAGAGGGAAAACTTGTTGAATGTTAGGGCATGGGGGTTTGCCTTGGTCAAACCCCTTTTGAGTAATTAAACCAAAATGATGAAATAAGATAATAGAGCATGAAACAATGGGGTCGGTACCTTTCCATGATGATAATCTTGAGTTGTTGCAGTAATGATGGAAGATTTAGCCCTTGAGTGCCTTGAAGAGATTTCTTGATGACTTAGAATACTCAAACCCTAGCTTGCTTGAGAAGAATGAGTGATGAGAATAATAAGGTTTAGAAGACAAGAGATGTAAGAGATTACAAAATGATGGTAAAACCCTTTATTTATACATGATGTGCCCTAATCTCCCCAAAATAACACATCATAGGCCGAACTTAGGGTTTAGGAGACAAAATCCCACAAGAAATTAAGATTAAATTTGTTTTTTATGCCACATGGGACTAAGTCAGCCAAGGTGGTGACTTAGTCCACTTGGGAAAAATTAAGTGGTTGTCAGGAATTAAAGTGATTATTGTTGTTTAACGAGATTGTCTTATGAAACACACTTAAGTAGGACCTATAAGTGTATTAAGGGGTTATTATGTCATAAGAAAGGGTTGATTTATTGATGAAAAGCCTAGGAAAGTGTGAGAGTTGGTTACAAAACCTTACAACACTTTGAAGCTAGGCTTGAAAAGGGGTTATTTAGGGGTTAAGATGCCAAAAATAGGATCAAAGTAGGCATAAAATTGTCCTTTTCTTCAAAGGTATACATTTTTTGGTGACACAAAAGGAAAAGGCCTTGGACTACATGAACAAATAATTATAGAACCTCCACTTCTAAAGAAAAATATCAACCACCAAGGGCTTGGATATAGATCATATGAAACAATGCCTTTACAAATTGAATTAATCCCCATTGAAGTTGCTAGAATTTTTCTTAGTGTTGATAACAACAATGAGGCCACCCATGAAGAATCCCTTGAGCATATCACCCAATTACTAAAATACATAAACATTTTCATCATATCATCAAACACCTAAATCCTCATCAACCTTCCTCTCGCTTACCCTAAACTAAATGATTGGGATCAACAAGGCCCACCTCCCCTCAATACATTTCAAAATGATGATCCAGTCACAAAGCTCATGGTACATCACAAGCATATACCAATGGGAGACCACAAATTTTTATTTGACATTAAAATTAACACTGTTGCCTACTTTGGGTAATAGAAAAAATTCCTCAGTTAGAAAAAGAAAAAATAAAATAAAATAAAAAATACCTTAGTGAAAAACTTTGTAAGGCATAAGAGGATTATGAATTTGACCTCCCCATAGTACCAAAGTACCAAGAAAACTTTGAGTTTTAGTAGAAGAAATACAAGAGATCAATTAAGGGATAGACCAAGAGCTAAAAATCACTTTTGTGGAATCTTCACTCACACTTGAGGAAAGAAACAATTTGACATCTTTTCTTAAGAAAGCATCTAATTTTTTTGCATGGTTCTTTGTGGATATGCTTGGTCTAGATCCATCAATTTTACTACACCATTTGGCAATATATGTTGATGTTGATTCAATAAATAGAAACTAAGAAATATGTATCTACAAATTTCCCTCCTAGTAAAATCAAACTTAAAAAATATTCTAGAAGTAAGATTTATACACCCCATTGATTATCTTGACTGGGTATCTAACTTTATTTCAAATTCCAAGGTAACTGAGGGCGTCTAGATCTATATAGACTTCAGAGATTTTAAGAAAGCATGACCCAAAGATGAATTCTCATTCCCCAACATTGAAATTATAGTGGACCTTATAGTGGGACATAAAATGTTCTCTCCCATTGATATATGTATTCTCTAGGTATAATCAAATTTGAATAGCTACAAAGGATCAACATAGACTACTTTAATCACTCCTTAAGACATATTTTATTAATATTTCATACCTTTTCATCTTAAGAGTGCAAGAAAAATCTATTAGAGGGTCACGAAATTCATATTTGATGATCTACTATATGACATTGAGGATTATGTTGATGATATCCTAGGTAAGTCCAAGACAAGATAAGGGCACATACCAATACTTGAATGAATCTTTGACTGACTAGTTTAATACCAAATGCATCTTAATCCAAAGAAATGTGTCTTAAGTGTCACCTTGAGAAAAATTTTAGGATTTATTGTGTCATGTACAAGAATTGAGGTGGATCCAAAAAAGTTAAATCTATGCTAGAAATGCATCCACCAAGAACTCTTAAATAGCTACAAAATCTGTAAGGTAAACTATAAACAATCACTTTATCACACAAATCAAAGATAAATGATAATCATTTTCCCACCTTTTCTATAAAAATGTAATATTTCAGTGGGATAAATATTGTTAGAAATCCTTTGATAAGATCAACGATTACCTTGCATCACCTCATGTGCTTACGCCACCAATTCCAAGAAATTCATACTTGTTATACATTTTACCATATTAGTAGCATTGGTGACACTTTTTGCACAACACGACAATACAAGGAAAGAGAGTTATTTATTATATCATTCATACTTTAATGTGCTATGAGCTAAATTTTACACCAATAGAAAGATCATTCCTTGCAGTTGTCTTTATTTATCAAAAACTTGGACATTACATGCTCAATAATATTTAAGTAAGCTTGTCTTGAAATTTGACCCACTCAAGTACTTGTTATCAAAAGCTACTCTCTCTATATGTATGGAAAAATGGGTGATGATCCTAAGTGAGTTCAACATTGATTATATGGATAGAAACGAAATCAAAGGAAAATTGATAGCTAACTAGTTAGCTAAAGCCCCTTTAGTAGTAGCTCATCCACTCATTTCGTAATTTGTATATGAATCTATACTTACCCTCATCGAGCATGTAATGCCCCGCCAAGTAACCCTAAAGAAAGTTGTAATTAACGACATAAGCGAACCATTTTTTATTTTTTTTTAAAGTACAATTAACATACACATTCACTTACAAATTAACAACAACCTCTAAGGCTATAAGGTTGGGATTACTAAAACCCACACAAACATCTTACAAATAACCATAGCATATTATATACTTTATGAAATAAACATCATACAACATAAGGATACCACATAACATAATAAGATAAACATCCAAGATACAATCTCATAATCATTTACTTAATCCAATAATTACATCACTCATTCCTAGAATGAGGCAATAGTACATAAGGTTACAATTATAGAATTCCACCTCATAAACATAAGAGGGATAAAATAACTTATACAATCTGAAATATTACAATGCAAGAATAATACAAGAACCGCAAGCTGTCCAACTAGATGTCTCACCACCAAGTACTGAAGATAAATGGGGACCCAACGGTGTATGGTACATGTTCCACCCAGCCAAGTGGTACCCGAAGGCCCACCCCCCATGCTAGGAGATAGTAACAAAGTAATATGGACAAAGATCTACAACCTCTAACCAAAGGTAGACTCATACTGACTCAACCAAACAAAAGTACAGCACAAGAAAAACTCTCACATTGCTTCCAGACATAAAATAGATCAAGTATGTTCAGAGAACCATACACATAACATAAATACTAATAGTTTTCCTAGACAAAGTGTCATCGCACAACTCATAATAAGTTACCCTCTATGGATCTTCATAGGCTCCGGTGATCTTGGTGGCCTCTACCGACCCTTAGCCCTCATACTTACTAGTGAGGAATTCAAATACCTCTCGTACTGACAAGATAGATGACCATGCCATTTCAGGCCTTTCCACTCATTCCAAGCCTTAACTAGCACTTAACTATGAATGAAGCTAGAGCTTATCTTTTTAGTGTGTATTACTCCCCAAATTTTCATTTCAATTTTAGTTATCACTTGATTAAACTCACTTCCATAGGTTACCCAAATCCTACCTCTTCCGGGCTCTGGCCCCTAATGAAATCCACTCTTCTATTCGACTACAAACAAACAAAACTAATCACCAAGGGAATCACAAGTGCATACAACCTAGGTATCAAAACCACTCCCATCTAAAGGAGGAAACAAATAATAGAACTCACTCCAAACATTTTGGAGGCAACTAAAATACATAGTCCACTCTTTTCATAGGAGGTACAAAACATCCCCGTTAGTGGAAACTGGGTAAAATACTGAAAAGATACCATGCACTATGTAACGCCCTACCATGCAACCCTAGAGGAATTTGCATTTAACTACTTAAACGGAATAATTTTTTTTTTAAAGTATAATTAATAAGAAAGTTCACTAACTAATGCCAACAGCCTCTAAGGTTACGAGACAGCAGTTAAATAGAACCCAGACAAAAAACATGATTTAAACCATGTCATTTAATTACTAAATAAATTAAGCACATACATTCCAAATAAGATAAATTAAATCAAAGCATAAAAGATAATTATCAATTTCATTTATCCAATTAAACAATAAGATTACAACACTCATTCCCCGAATGAGGCAAGATCAAAGACATAATGAGATTACAATTACAACTTCCACCTCGATAACAACAGAGGGATAAAATACTACGAATGCAACTGAAATGCAATAAGGCAAGAACTATTACAGAAACCAACTAGATCTCCAATTGGATGTCTCGTCCACACAAACATGAAGATGAACCCAACGGATTTAGGTGCACGCCACCCAACCAAGTGGAACCAGAAGGCCCACCCCTCGTGCTAGGAGATAGTAACCAGGAATCCTAGTCAAGACCATCTACCTCTAGACACAGGCTAACATAACTGAACCAAACTGACACAACCAAACACACGTGCCACACAAGTAAAACATGCGTACAACAAGAGTACAACACTAGAACAAACAAGTTCAACATAAGTACAACTCTACAAGGTCACATTGCTTCCAGAAATAAAGTAGATCAAATATGTCAATAGAACCATACACCATAATAATCGAACACCAACCATGGTCACACAAGGTATGTTAAAAACAACCATACCCACATAATAATCGAATACTAACTGTTGTCCTAGATAGAGTGTCATCGCACAACTCGTCATGGGTTATCTTTGGGAATCTTCATAGGCTCCAGCCCCCCACAAGACAAGGGTTATCCTGGTGACCTTTACCGAATCCTGGCCCCCACACTCACTCATGCGGAGCCAAATACCTTCCGTACCGACAAGATAGATGACCTTGCCATTACAAGCCTTCTCATCTCATCCCAAGTCTAACCGAGCACTTAGGTCCATGAGTGAGGTATTAAAATCTTGATTAGTGTGAGGTTAGTCCTAAGCTTCTAAGTATTATTTTAGTTATCACTTGTTTATATAACTTACAATGAGTTATCCTGGCACCACTTCGTGTGCTAGCCCCCATTGCAAGCCACTCTTCTATGACGACACACACACACCATCCAAACAAACATCTATGGAACTAAGGTGCAACAAACTAGATACCACATCCACTCCTTTCTTAGGGGACGACAAAGATAAAACCCATCTCCAACCACTGGAGGAAACATCAATAACAAGAATGGCTCCTGATAGCTTCTGACAAGGAGACACACATTATAAGATCAACTCCAAACAAGGGAACACAAATCCCATAATCCGCCCCTAAATCAAGGAGGTACAAACGTTAACAAAACTGCTCCTGACAAGGAGGCACACATTATAAAATCCAACCCTCACTGACAGACCAACTGGAAGGCTTACAAATTTACAACACATTTAACTCACTTCCCAAGACGATGACAGGTACAGTTCACAATCAATTCGAGCAAGAATTAACTTCTACTTTGGTTTCACTAAACCCATTTCCCCAAACAAGAACACGAAGGGAAAGTTCACTGAATGCAATTGAAGAAAACTACCTTTGGATATTCTAAATCCATGTCCTCATTAATATTCAGTAAATCACCGCATTAATAAAATGGAATTAAAAACATCTTTTTAAAACGAAAGATAAAATTCAACTCCAATGTTTAATTTCACTAATTGATTCAATGGTAATAAGTAATCGTTCAAATTTCTATATTTCAGAATGCAACGCTTAGAAATAATGATAGATTTATTGCAAAATAATTTATTACATAATCACGACACTAACACATTTCTTGTCAATTCTAAGTTTAACCATTCCAAAATGCATTTAAAATTTCAATAGATAATTTGATTAACAGTTACATAATCTAATTTTCACATGCACATTTTAAATATAATCATGGCTTTAAAATGATATTTTTGCAATATGCCAAGGAAGAAAATATTTAAAATTATATAATCAATTTACCTAAGAAAATAATTCCTCCATATAAGTATATCAAATAATATGCATTTTAATTATTTAATACACATATATTAAACAACATATCTAATATTACTATAATATATGTTTTATTGCTATTATAATATTATAAATATTAATATATATGCAACACTATATTAATATTCTAATATTATAAATAATAATAATAAAAACATCTATTATATTTTATTAATATTATAATAGTATATATTATAATAAGAAATATTAATATTTACATATTAATATTTAATATTATAAATATATCTATTAATAAATATTAATAATAATAATAAATTAAAAAAAGATGAAAATTAAAAAAACAAAAAGCAACAGGGAGCCCACGTACCCCTTAGCCACGTGCCCTACAAACCCTGGGCGGCTGTGATTACACACAGTTGACCCCCATTAATTACACACAGTCGTCCCTTTCGGGCGGCTGCGGCAGCGGCAGAATGTTGGCGAGGGTGTGGGGAGTGGGGTGGGGCGCACTGGGCGCGGCTCCCTCCACCCGCCTCCCATGGGGGTACGGTGGGGGTTGAGCCCCCAGCGGCCTCCCCAGATATTTTTTCAATAAAAAATTAACCCTAACCAAAAATGCGACCTGTGTTTTAATTAAAACATGATTTTCTTAAAATGAAAACCACCCATTATAACTTCGGATTTCCATTGATAATAATATTTTTAAAACCAACATGATTATATATGCATATATATATATATATATATATATATATATGCATTTTTAGTTTAAAATACAAAATTAATTGAGAAAATCATAATGCTAAAAAATTCAAGAACAATGATTTACATTCCAAACACATCATTTTCTTGGAAACAATTTAAATCTAAAGGGTCCTTATGCAATTTCGAAGAACATAATTTCAACCTTGATCTAATTGAATTCAAACAACAAAATTTACAATTTCTTTCCAAAAGATCTTCAACCATAATTATTTAAATTTCAAAATTTCAAAACAAACATTTAAAACACAAGAACTTGGTTTTTCTTTGAGTTTGAGGAGGTCCAGATGATGCCAAGCTTCCCACCTTGCTTCCAAATCCAACCCCACAATTTTTCACAAACCCAATAAAAAAACCCACAAAGTTGAAGAATTCTTCCACTCACTAATTCAATCTCCTCAAAAACTCCAAGATCCAAATTTTAGAGCAAAAATTCAAACATAAGGATTTTTGCCCTAAAATCCTTCAACCACCATCATAAATTTCTGAAAACAGAAATTGGAAAATATCTAATTTTTAATTAATTTTAATTTTCAAATTTCAAAATATCTCATTCTTTCAATTTTGAATGCAATTTCAAATTTGATTTTCTAAACATTTTTCATTTCTTTTCCAATTTCAATTTTCTCAAATGATTTCCATGCATTTTCTTATTTCCAATTTCAACAATTAAATAAATAACTTCAACATAATAAATTAACTTTTCAACAACATAATTTAATTAATTAATAAATAAATTCAATCCACAATTAAATTATTTATTAATTAAATTAAATTAATTATAAAAATAAATTACATTTCAACATAGTTTCTAGATCAAATTATTCAACAACTAGAATGCATTAAACCATTTAAATCACCCAATAACTTGTAATTAAATAACGAAGAGAGGGCACGAAATCCCAAGCAACACAACCTGACACACACTGACAGCATACAAAGACTAGGGTGATGACCTGACACGGAAACCTAGTTACTATCTCCCAATCAAATACCGTTGGGTATTGAACATGCTCTCACCTGTGAAACTAGGTGGAGTTGATGTCCTATACTTGTCAACCTGCAATTCAAGTAGACAACAACATATAATCTGAACAGCATAAAATACACACTGTGAAGAGGAAATTATGGGGTCGTAGGGCACTCGCAAGTGAGTGATGCGATAACGTCCTCTTCACCAATACACTGCAAATAACTGACACTTCTAACATGATATAATTCAGAGCATAATCATCTTTAATTCAAATAACCACTATGCTAATCCAAAGCATGGAATAAAGATACATCAGAATAACCAGAAACACATCACAACAACATACACACACAAAGACACACTGAACAACCAAAAGGCAAAATGGAGGGGTATTACACACTACCCAAGGGAAAAACAACTGGTTGACATAAAGAAATGACAACCCTCTTAGATCCTCTAAGATTCTCTAGAAGACTTACAAATTTGGACTAACACATAATCCCACATCCCATAGCACAACATGACGAGATAGCTACAAAAGCAATCAATTCATTAATCAAATCTAATATTTGGATTTCTTAAATCCATACTCATTCAATAGGTAACGTTGACAAAGTCAAAGGAACGATAACCCTATTTCCTCTTTCATTATAGGACGTTTGAAACAATTAAACTCACTTCCCTTAATGATATACAAAGAAAATAAAATATTTTAAGACAATCACAAGGAAATTACTATTTTCATATATCTAAATCCATATCTCTTTCATATTCCAATCACAATGATTTAATTGCTCTAATAAAAATAAATAATTGTCTCATCAATCTAAACAATTCCTTAATTTACTTTTAATGCAACGTAAAACTATTGTAAATAATTTTTTCAATTATCCATTTAAAACATGCAATTTATAAAATATCTTTTTCCTTATCTAATTGTCCATGCATTCCAATCTTATCTCTTAAAAAATCTCCATTCATAACAATTACATGCACCTAAATAAAATAGGACAAAATATTAATCTATATATTTAAATATACATGCTCATGATATATATATGCATGCAATATATCCATGTACACAATTATTCTCATTACTTAAATAGACATGCAAATATAAATATTCTTACAAATCTTCAATTATATTAACTACTACCACTTAACTTGCATGCATTTAAATACCTTTAAACACTATATATAAATTAAAAGTTTATTTAACAATTCAAAAATAACCTCATTTGAAATATAAAATTATACATATAAAATACATATACATCAAATAATTATAGTTTAAATTATATACTGACATATATACATTTACAATGTATATTTTATTAAATATATATAATTTCTATGCACTAAATATACATCACATATATTTATATAAAAAAATATATAAATATTTTATTGAAAACTAACACTGAAATTCCAAAGAAAATGACAGACGAAGCTTTAACCCTCCAAAAAGACATGGGTTTCAACAAATACAGAAAGGGAGAGGGGCATGGCTGTACTTACGTCGCTGCCCATACTCCCATGGGAATGGGTGAGAGAAGTTGTGGAGGGACTCTCCCTCCACATAGTCGCTCCCATATGGGGGCGACTGTGGGGAGGTAGATCCTCCCCAACCCCCGATCCAAGGCCCAACCAAAGCTTTAAAAAAATATAGTGAATAAAATTCGCATTTTTTATTGAATTTCGTGATTTCCCAAAAACCAAAGCGTCGTACAAACGGCGTCACAAGAATTAAAAATAAATTTTCAACAGCAATATTAAATATATATATCTACCCAGAATTTCAACTACAAGACAAATTGAAGAGATTTTCTAGAAAATCCAATTTTCATAGAGGTTTAACAAAAATTAATTCTTTTAAACTATTTTTTGAATTCATGAAAAATTAAAAGAAAAATAAAACCAAATGGATCTAAATTAAAACCAAAAGTTTTTCAAATCCTTTAGATTAAAACAATAATTTCTACAGAGGTTTAAATTCTTTAAACAATCTAAATGTTTTGTTTAACCTTTAGGTTTAATTTAAATAAAAAAACAATCCATTTCCTCAAATAAATTAAATTCTACAAAGGTTTACACAATTTCCTGAAGAAATTTCCACAAAAACAACAAAAGCTTAAAATTTATTTTATTTATTTTCTTTCTTCTAATAAGAAATTCTTTTTTTTTAAAAACAGATTCAACAACCAATTCTTTAATCTCAACATTTTTAAATGTAAATAAAGATCAATAACATAACCACAGAAGAAAACCTAATTCAAGAAGCTACATGTAATTTGATGTAGAGCTTCCTCCAAAGCTTCTACAGCTTCTATCCAACAATCCAATGATTCCAACCAAGAAAGAAATCCACAAACACCACAAAGATTTCCAGAATAACTCCAAATAAATCTATAGCCAAGAATTTCCCCAAATCCTTTCTCTGTATGATTTTTCCCAAAATATCTTCTCACACCAAAAGAAGCTTTTCCTCTCCAAAATTATCTCTCCTAGAATTTTGCAACCAACTCTTAATTAATAAATTAAACTCACACATGCTGGCCTAATTGAAAATATCTTGCACAACCAAATCTGATTTTGCATGCAAATCCCAAATTTAAAATATCTAAATATTAATTAACTCCAAAAATTGAAAACCAACTTTGATTTTAAAATTCAATTTCAGTTTTTAATTTAATTCCAACTTAATTGAAATAAAATTCCAAAATAATTAAATTCCCACTAAATGAAATAAAATTCCATAATGAATTTAAATTCTTTTATTTCTTTTTTAATTTTATTGCTTCACATTTAATTAATTAATTAAATTATTTAATAACTAAATTCAACCCCTTGGATTAAATTTAATCAATTAAATAAATTAAATATAATTAATTAATTTAAATATAAACTTTTATCCACATTGCATAATTTAAATTAAATAACCATCAAAATGATTTAATGCAATTATTCTAAACATCTATTTCCAAATCAAGAATCCTTCAGAATTAAATAACATTAAAGCAAGACAAACAACGACTAACGACACACTATGGCTAGGGTGTAGACTTGACACATGTTACCTAGCTACTATCTACCTTCAACTTAACCATTAGATCGACACGCTCAGACCTGTGAAACTAGGTGGAGTCGATGTAGTGTACCTGCAAACCTGAAAACATAGTATCCAACATTATAAAATATAACAACATAAAATACACACCATGAAGAGTAAATCACAGAATCACAGGGCTCTCACAAGCGAGTGATACGAATCTGTCCCCTTCACCAGTACACTCAACAAAACTAACACTTTCACAATACATCAAATACTATCATATGCACTAACATGTTATATCATCTAACATCACTACACCATTAAAGCATGTAACACAAATCATCAGATAACTCAAATCACATCACATAGTTTATCGCTCAATAAATGGTGATAAAAAACACACACAAGATAAAGTATCTGAATATCCATAACATAAATCAACACAAAATAGGGACACACTGTCCAATCCCGAAAGAAAGACAGAGGGGTGTTACAGAGCATACATATTGGAAATTATACTTTGATGGGTCCCATAATCAACATGGTTAAGGAGCAAGAATCATATTTTTCACACCACAAGGAGATTGCATACCTAAGGCATACAAAATAGATTTCCCATGTACAAATAATATAGCTGAATATGAAGTTATGATCATAGGACTTAGAATAGATATTCAATGGAAGATAATAGAGCTACATGTTTATGATGACTCCCAACTTATCATAAAATAAGTAAATATTGAATATCGAAGAAAATATGAAAGCTTCTCCCCTATGAGAAGACAATTGATAAATTTAAAATAGTATTTCTCACAAATTTAGTTTGAGAAAGTGCCTCATTTGAGTAACAAAGTAGGAGATGCCATGAAATCATTGGATGACTATTGGACATGCTATGCAATAGTTTGTGGTATGAGTTCCTTGTTGAAAAACTATAAATACCTACATATGATACCCCCAACACTAAGCTAGTGTACAAACGTGTTGGTCCCAACTCACCTTGTTACCATAACATTTACACATACCTCCATAATAATACCCTCCTAGCTAACTTATCGAATACACAATACACAAAAATTATCCACCACCCATCCTATTTCACTATTCTTGGTAGCACCATCTAGCGAAGGATTCTTGATGGAACCCTCCTAAGGTGTCTTCAAATAGACAAGGCCCCAATTTATTTAGAAACCTCCATGCAGGTATCTATGGTGCACATACTGGTGGTCTTACCTGATTTCAGGAAATTACTAAGAATGAATTACTATTGGCCTACCATGTAACAAGATGCAAATTAGTTTTTCAAGCAATGCCTATAGTGCTAGTAACACAAATATATACATGTACCATCACAAGAATTGCAACCGATCACTACTCCATGGCCTTCCTCATATGGGATCCTTGAACTTGTTGAAAAAAGTCACCCCTCTTCCTCTAGTGGCCATGAATTCATAACCATTGCAATCAAGTATTTCATGAAGTGGGTTGAAGCCATTATGCTAACCTATATAACTATTAAGAAAATCACCAAATTCATTCTCTTTTACGTCATATGTCAATATAGAATCCCTCATTCTATTGTCATTGATAATGGAAAGTTGTTAAAGAACCAATAATTCCAAGACCTTAGCCATAATTTCTATATCCAACATCACTATTCCACTTCATATTACCCTCAAAGTCATGACTAAGGTTATGCATCTAAAAAAAAGCTCCTCAAAACCATTAATATTCAATGAAGTGGGTCATGACTAGCACCTCCAACTCTACCATGCCTTATGGTCCTACCACACTAGTATCCACAACCTACTAGTGCAAGTCTCTACTCCATGTTCTTTGTGTCCAAATTCATTTTCCAATTGATATCAAGAACCCATCATTAAAAATATCTTTACAACATGTCATTTATGAGGAGAAGTATTAGTTTGTAGGCCTACATAAGCTAGAATTATTAGTTGAGATATACCTCAATGATTTGAATCATTTACAATAGTGAAATGGTGTGGGAGACCTTTTTTCAAGGGTGAAGACAATCTGATGTCAAATAATCAATAAAAAAAATTCTCTAAGAATAGAAAGGAATTTATTCAAAGTGAAATAGTTGAATCCAAGATGTATTCTCCACTATCAAGACAATATCCACCAAGAAGGGCCTTCTATAACACCCCTTCATTTTTCTTTTTGGATTGGACAATGTTTCCTTATTTTGCGTTGAATTATGTTTCTAGATATTTTGATACTTTATCTTGTGTGTGTATTTGAGCACTATTCATTGAGCAATATACTATATTATGTGATGTGATTTGATTTATCTGATGCTTTAGTTTACATGCTTTAATTGGTGTAAAGATGTTAGTTGATATAACATGAGATTTTACTATGAGATTATTGAGTAAGATGAAAGTGTCAGTTAGGATGATTGTATTGGTGAAGAGGACGATGTAATACCCCTCCATTTTGCTTCTAGTTTCATGTTGTTTTATACTTTGCTTAGATTGCGGCTATTTTGATAGTGGACACATTTTTATTATGATGTTTTGATCGCTACTCTTGAGCGACAACTATTATTGTGTGATGTGATTATCTGACTTTATTTCACATGCTTTGATGAATTAATGATGTCAGTAGAATTATCATGTGAATTATTTATGTGAATATTGTTAATGACGTTAGTGTCAGTCTTTGATGAGTGTATTGGTGAAGAAGACGGGTTCGCATCACTCGCTTGCGAGCACCCTGCGAATCCAAGATTTCTTCTTCACGGTGTGAATTATATGCTGGATATATTATATTGTTTACTTGATTTCAGGTTGCAGGTACATGACATCGACTCCACCTAGTTTCACAGGTTTGAGCATGTCGATCCAACGGTTAAGTTGAATGGGAGGTAGTAGCTTGGTAACATGTGTCAGGTCTACACCCTAGCCTTAGTGTGTTGTTAGTTCTGAGTATTGATTCATGTTGGCTCTTATTTGATGTTAAATAATATTTTGAAAAGTGTTGTCTTATTAAATAGGTTCTTTTAGAAAATTGCATTGGCTGGAAGAAATGTTTATTTTTATAGTATATTAATGTTATGCTTATTGGTTATTTTTAAAATGATTATTGAAATTAAAGTGAAATTATTTAATTTATTAAATTTAAATCTCAAGGGATTAAATTTAATTATTAAATAATTGTAGGTAAGTTATTTAAAGTTAAATTATTTAATTTATTAAATTTAAATCTCAAGGGATTGGATTTAGTTATTTAAATAATTTAATAATAATTATGTAAATATATTTGATTGTTAAATTAAATTAAATCAAAAAGGGAATTATGTGAAATTGAAATTTTTCTTTAAAGTCAAATTAGGGTCTTTCAAAGAGGAGAAATGAAATTAACTTTTAAATTCAATTTCTTGTATTGAATGTGAATTAGGTTTGCATTAGGTTATTTTGAAATTTTGAGGAAATGATGTTTTATAAGATTAGGGCAAAAAAATTTGGGGATTCTTCTTCCTTCTTTTTTCACAGGTATGAGATTTTGGAGAGGGTTTGCACATGAAAGTTTTAAGAATTATTTTCTGTTTGGAGATTTAAATTGAAAGGAGAGAAAATTCTGTGAAGAAGGTGGAGCTATTGGATCAAAACTTGCTGGAAATTCTTTGCATTGTAGAAAAAGAATTGTGAGGAGCTCAAAGGAAAATCTGCATCAAGAATTTTGGCTATTTCCTGTGGCTGCAAATAACCAAGTTTTCTTTTTATTTCTTGCTTTATTGTTCCTAGTTTAATCTATTTTCTAAATGATAATAAATTGCAAATGGGTGATTTTTCTTGAAACCCTAGGTTAAACTTCAACATTTTGGTATTCAGATTTGTTTTTCAAAATGCAAACCCTTTTAGAAAATTTGTGGAAAAACCCTAGATCAATGTATTAGTCTTCTTGTGTTTAAAATTATTTGAAAAACACAAAGAAAAGGGGAGGGTTTCATTTGGTATTCAGAATTTAATCTTTGTTTTTGAAAGGTTTCAATGTTTGCAAAATTTATTACTGGTTGTTAACCTATTTTCTTCGATTTCACTAGTAGATGAAATTCTGGAAAAAAAATTATATATATGTTAATATACATTACATATACCATATTTTGAATATGATATATATATATATCTATATAAACATATATATATATATTTTATTTCCAATTACTGTGTAATGTTCCTTTTGGCCGCCGTACGGGCTTGTGTTAATTCGTACCCTGCGTACGAAATTTTGTTTTTACATTTTCGAATCTAAAGAAAAAAAAAAAAAAATTAATTTTTTTATGAAGTGGGGGGGGTTCGGCCCCCACTGTGTATTGCATTTACCAGTGGGTACACAGGGTACTGCGCCACCCACGTGGGGGGACGCACTGTCCAATGGGGACTGCGGCCCCCTACTGTTTATGTCGGTCGTTGTACGTAGTGTACAGTTGGCGCAAGCGGTTGATGGGACTGCGGACAGTCCACGAGTACCGGCGGTACCGTCCATTGGACGAGGTACTGTCCGGACCTGCGTTTTTTTTTTTTTTAATTTTCTTTTTTTTGTTATTTTAATTCGTTTTAAATTTTATTTTTATTTCGATTTGATTTATTTTATATATGTAATATTTAATTTATATATATATATATTATATGTATTTTATATTATATATGAATATATATAATATTATAATATATATATATATAGAATGTAATTAATATTATATATATTGTTTATGTTATTTTATTTAAAGTTTTCTTGTATAATCGATTTATTGGATCAAGAAAAATATTGATTTTAATAGTGCATATTAATATGAGGTGCTTTTCTTTGTAAATGTGTGTATTTTATACCTTGTTAAACATAGGAGCATTCAACAACTTAGAAAATTAATATTAGTCGAATTTATTATTGCTCATGATTTGATTTAGTTGTAGAGATTACGTATTTAATAAAATATCGATTGGTTAATGTAAAGTCTTGAATGAATTATTTTACTTTGCTACGAAAAGCGTTAGATAGGAACATGGTTTTAAGATAACCAAATATAGAACTTTTCATTGTCAATGCATGAGTTCATTTATGTATCCTTTAATGAGTATGTTGTGAATGAGTGTTGAGTAGTTGGGTTGTAAAGTCTTCCAGACAAACATGGGTCATTCCCTTGTTAAACTATTGTTTTGATTTCCCTTGGGTAGTGTTACAAGTATCTAGTGTCCTCCTAGTGTTGGAGTGAATTTCTTTGTGCCTCCTAGGATAGGAGAAAGCATGTTGGTTTAGTTTTGTAACACTTGAGTAACCCTTGGAGTTTGATTGTGTAGTGTGTTATCCAATTAGAAGAGTGGCTTTTGTTAGGGGCCAGAGCCCAAAGAGGTAAACCGGGTAACCTTCAGAAGTGATTTTAACAACTAAGAACTAAAGTAAATGTAATTAGAGGACTAGGATGTAGTTCACATTAACCAAGATAAATTAACCTCACTCACAGACACAAGGGTTTGTTTAGACTTGGGGTGAGTGAGAAGGCCTGGAATGGCAAGATCACTATCTTGTCCTTATGAGAGGTAGTTGGTTCCGCTTGAGTTAGTATGAGTGTCGGGATTTGGTTGAGGCCACCACGATTTCCGGAGCCTATGAAGAATGTCGAGAGGATATCTCTTGACAAACCTTGCAATGACACTCTGTCTAGGATAACACTGTGTTATATTGTGCGTATGGTTTCTTTAGCACACTTGATTATATTATGTCTGGAAGCAATGTAACCATGATTAGAGATAGACTTATATTGTGCTTATGTGTGGTTGAGTCAGCTTGTACTAGTATGAGTCTGCCTTTGGTTTGAGGTAGTAGGTATCTCGTCCATGTTACCTTGTTACTATCTCCTAGCATGGGGGGTGGGCCTATGGGTACCACATGGTTGGGTGGAACATGCACCAAAACCGTTGGGTCCCCTTGATCTTCAGTACTTGGTGGCGAGACTTCTTGATGGTCATCTCGCATTTCTTACTTTTAATTCTTGTACTTTGTATCTCATATTGAAATGATATTGATTTACCCCTCTTGTGTTATGAGGTGGACCTTGTAATGATCATACTTATGTATTTTGACTCATTCTGGGAATGAGGATTGTAATAGATATATGTAATGGATTTATGTAATGAATGCTTCATTTATATCTCGTATCTTTTTATGTTAATGAATGTTATTACTTGAGTTATTTACTTTCAATGTATTTTGGATGTTGTTTGTTAATGGGGATTTATGTAATCTCAGTTATGTAACCCTAGAGGATGTTGTCAATTATAGTTGAACATGTGGGTTAATTCACTTTTTTTTTTTTTTTAATTTATTTAGTATGCTTGTTTAGTGAATTGAAACGTCCTCTAGGGTTGCGTGGCGGGGCATTACAGATGGGTTCGCATCACTCACTTGTGAGCACCCTACGAATTCGTGATTTCCTCTTCACGGTGTGTATTATATGCTGGATATATTATATGAGGTTGTTTATCTGGTTTTCAGGTTGCAAGTACATGACATCGACTCCACCTGGTTTCACAGGTTTGAGTGTGTCGATCCAACGATTAAGTTGAATGGGAGATAGTAGCTAGGTAACATGTGTCAAGTTTACACCCTAACCTTAGTGTGTTAGTCGTGTGTGTCGAGTCATTGTTTGTCTTGCTTTAATCTTATTTAAATTCTGAAGGATTCTTATTTGGAAATAGATATTTAGAATTATTGCATTAAATCATGTTGATGGTTATTTAATTAAAATTATATTTTTTTGATTGAAATTATTATTTAAATTAATTGATTAAATTTAATCTATTTAATTAATTAAATTTAATCCAAAAGGATGAATTTAGTTATTAAATAATTTAATTAATTAATTAAATGTGATGCAAGAAAATGAAAGGAAAGAAAGGAATTAAAATTAATTTTGGAATTTAATTTCAACTTGTGGGAATTAAAATAGAAATTATAATTAAATGTTTATTTGGGAAATTAGTTTCAATTTTGGGAATTAAATTATTATTTGAAATTGCATTTTAAATTGAAAGTGGGTTTTCGAAAATTGAAATTAAAATTAATATTGTAAATGTCAATATTGCATGCTAAGGATCAAATTTGGTTTTAGGATATTTTTGATTTAGGACTGAATTGCATGCTTAATTAAGGAGAAGAGATTATTGAAAATTCATTCATTCTGAGAGAAGATTTTGAAAGGGGGATTTTGGGGAAAATTGCACAGAGAAGGGTTTGAAGAATTTTTTGGCTGTAAAATTGAATTGAAAAAATTATGTTGGAGTTTGGTTGTGGCTAGGGATTGGTTGCTTGATTAGATTAATGGCATGGTTGAATAGAATTCATGAGATCCTTGGAGGAGGTTTTGCATCAGAAATTCATCTTTGCCTGTAGCTTCTTGAATCATGTTTTCTTTTGTGTTTTTATTGTTCTTGATTGCTTTTAAAATAGTAGTGATTAAAGATTTGTTTATTAAATCTGTTTTAGAAAAGAAATTTGTTATTAGAAAAAAGGAATTAAATAAATTTAAAGCTTTTATTTTTGTGAAAATTCTTGAGTGAAAATTTGTGAAAACCTCAGTAGAATTTAAATTATTTGAGGAAATCGATTGTTTTGTTATTGGAATCAAACCTTGAGGTTGAACAATACATTTTGATTGTTTTTAGAGAATGTAACCTCTATAGGAAATCAAATTTATTTTGAAAAATCTATGTGGAAATTAGTTGGGAGAAACCTTAGTGTTTTAGAAACTTCGAGTTTTAATTTTTATCCTTTTTAACTTTATTGTTCAAGAATTCGAGAAAATGGTTTAAGATAATTAGTTTTTGAGTTTTTATGAAATTTGAGATTTTCTGGAAAACCTTTGCAATTTTTCCTGTAGGTGATTATTATCACAAAATTTATTCAATTTATTCATCATGGTAAACTCGTTTATATATATATATATGTATACATATATATATGTATACATATATATATGTATATATATATATATATACATGTATATATATATATATATGTATATATATATATATACATGTATATATATATATATGTATATACATATATATATACATATATATATATAACATATAAATATAATTTTTTGTATTATTTAAATGTAAATTCAAAATCCAAAACCGCCACTGTACGACCGACGAAATACGAAGTAAGACTGACGAAAATTATTAAAAATAAAACCCATATTGTTCATTCGCTATTTTGAGCAAAGGTTTTTGGTTGTTAATGGGGGATGGGGAGGAGCTACCTCCCCACCACCACCCCCATATGGGAGCGGCTGTGTGGAGGGAGACCTCCCACCACAGCCCCTCTTCCTTAACCGTCGCCGCCCAATACATTTGGGGAGAGGGTCGGCGGGGTTTATTCCACCGCCCCTCCCCCAAATGCATCGGGGTTTCCCTTAGTCGCAGGAACCGCGCCCACAGATCTTATCTAGTCCGCGCCCTTGTTGCTTCAGACTTTATTTAATCTTTGTAATATTTGTTCTTCAATATATTTATTATATATACAATGTTTATAATATGAGCAAATATGTATAATGTTAATAAAACAAACTATATATATATATATATATATTAATTATATATTCATTTAAATACAGTTATTCTAAAAATAATTGCATGTGGGAATGTTTAATTTGGGAATTGAAGGGATTTATTAGCATGGATAAATTTATTGAGAAAAGATAATTTTTTTAATGAAAGTAATTCGTGAATTTAAAATGATGATTCACAATAGATTTATGTTGTTTTAAAAGAAATCAAATGTTTTGTTTCAGATTAAATTGGGGTTTTTCCTTCTCTGAGTTTAATGAGGCAATTAGTTATGTTTATTTAATTGTTTTGTAAAGGAAATTGGTTTATTTACGGTGAAATATATTAGAATGGAATATTTGTTTGTAAATATAATTGAAGAAAATGTTGAGATGTGAATATTACATGAGTATTTCAACTAGGAGTATATTCAATATTTGTTTTGTTTTGTTTTAGTGCATGTAATATAGCTTTGCGTGGAGATCTTAAATGATAAGTTTTGAATGCATGGGAAATTAGATAAGGAAAAATATATTTTATAAATTACTTGTTTTAAATGGAAAGTTAAAGAGATATAGGATTTGGATAGAAAATTGAAAAGGTTATTTGCAATAGTCATATGTTGTATTAAAAGTAAATTTAGGAAATAATTATATTGAAAAGGAAAATATTTATTATGTCGTATTTATTTCCATTAGAGAAATTTAATCGTTGTGATTGGAATATGAAAGAGTTATGGATTTAGAATATCTAAAAATAGTAATATTCTTCATGGTTGCCTTAGATGTTTTATTTCTGTGTATTTCGCATAGGGGTGTGAATTAAATTGTTTAAGATTGCCTATTATGAAAAATGGAAAAAAAAGGGCATATGGTTATTTAAGTAAACCATGTTATCATGCCTTTGACTTTGTCAATGTTACCTATTGCTTGAGTATGGATTTAGGAAATCTAAATATTAGATTTGATTAATGACTTGAATTCTTTTGTAGCTATGTCATCATGTAGTATTTTGGGATATGGGATTATATGTTAGTCCAAATTTGTAAGTCTTCCAGAAGGTCTTAGAGGACGAGGGTTGTTGAATCTTTATGTCAACTAGTTTTTTTTCCCTTGGGTAGTGCATGGTATCTTTTCAGTTTACTCGGTTTCCACGAACGGGGATGTTTTATACCTCCTGTGAAAGGAGTGGACTATGTGTTTGTTGCCTCCAAGATGTTTGGAGTGAGTTATTTTATTTGTTTCCTCCTTGTGTTGGAGTGGTTTTGATGCCTAGTTTGGTATGGTGTGTTGTCCATTAGAAGAGTGGCTTCTGTTAGGCACCAGAGCCCAAAGAGGTAAACTGGGTAACCTTCAAGAGTGATTTAATCAAGTGATAACTAAATTAATGTACTTAGATGATTAGGATGCCTTCCACACTAATCAAGATAATTTATGTCTCACTCATAGACACAAGGGCTCGTTTAGACTTGGAATGAGTGGGAAGGCCTGAAATGGCATAGTCATTTATCTTGTCAATATGAGAGGTATTTAATGCCGCATGAGTGAGTATGAGGTTCGAGATTCGGTTGAGGTCACCAGGATTTCCGAAGCCTATGAAGGATGCCCAGAGGAGATCTCATGACTACTATACGATGCCACTCTATCTAGGACAACTATTGTTAATTGTTTTATGTGTATGGTTCTTTGAACATACTTGATCTATTTTATGTCTAGAAGCAATGTGACCTATGTCAATGATGTGAATGATGTTCTTGTGCAATACTTGGGTTGTACTTGTTTATTGAATTTGTTTGGGTTATGTCAATATGAGTCTGCCTTTGGTTAGAGGTAGTAGATTCTTTGTCAATGTTACATTGTTACTATCTCCTAGCATGGGGGGTGGGCCTTCAAGTACCACTTGGTTGGGTGGAACATGCACCAAAACCATTGGGTCCCCATTGATCTTCAGTTCGTGGAGGTGAGACATTCAGATGGACAGCTTGCGGTTCTTGTGTTTGATTCAAGCTTTGTAATATATTAATTTGTATAAGTTATTTTATCCCTCTTATGTTTATGAGGTGAAATGTTGTAATTGTAATACATTTGTACTAGTGCCTCATTCTGGGAATGAGTGATGTAACTATTGGATTGAGATTATGGTTATGAGTTTGTATGTTGGATGATTATCTTATTATGTTATGTGGTATCCTTATGTTGTATGATTCTTATTTCATAAAGTATATAATGCTATGGTTATATGTAAGATGTATGTGTGGGTTTAAGTAATCTTGGTTGCGTAGCCTTAGGGGATGTTATCTATTGTA
The DNA here is from genome assembly GCA_007115665.2 of Sequoiadendron giganteum. Lineage (NCBI taxonomy): Eukaryota > Viridiplantae > Streptophyta > Pinopsida > Cupressales > Cupressaceae > Sequoiadendron > Sequoiadendron giganteum. The sequence goes on along the minus strand of CM021108.1, from coordinate 331,258,739 downwards.
GATGAACATGTATGTTTAATTCACTTTAAAAAAAAAAATTGTACGCTTTTATAGTGAATTGAAACTTCCTCTAAGAAGCTAAATAATGATCTAATTAGTCAATGAGATGAGAAAATTTTTGGCCTGACCATAATTGTTTAGGTTTCCATTTCTAAGTTCTAACACCATCTTGTATGACATCATGTTAAAAATTCAAAATATAAGTCTAACCAACTTCTACTCCTTTATATTTTAATTCAAGGAGGTAAGGAAATTCCACAAAAAGATGGTTATGTTGATCCCAAGTATCATTGCAAAAAAGAGAACACCACCCTTCGCCGTAATCCAAAAGAGACCAAATTTAATTAAACTACTATCCAAATTCAAAGTTCTCTAAATTTAAAATCCCCTACCAAGAGTTGACATACAAGAGATAAAGGAATGATTGTCTATCTATGCAAGTACTTAAGTTGAAGAATTATTCCCCATAACACATTCTACTCCACACACCATCTCTAATATAATTTAGCAGCAAGAGCTATATTATTAAGGAGACAATATCTCATACCTAATCCACCTCTATCTTTAGGTTGGTATATTTTATCCCAATTATCCAAATTCCATTTATACTATCACAATTTCCTTCCCAAATAAATTGTTACTCCTTACAATCTAAAATATTCAAGATGTCTTTTGGAGCCACAAGATCTATAAATCTATAAATCAATAGAGCCTGAATCATAGATTTAAGAAGGTCTATATGACCAACCAAAGAAAGATATATATGTGTCCAATGATTTAAATGACATTGAATTGAATCCAACAAACCATTTAGTCCTTCCTTAGGTAAGTAGGAGAAATAGGGATGCCCAAATACTTAAAAGGTGAAAAAGAAATCTGGAATAGAGAATATTATTAATCTGAGCTTGAAGATGAGCGTCAGTAAGAAAAGAGAAAACCTAGGATCTTTTATCATTCAAAAGATGGTGAGATGCACTAATATAAATATCAAGAGCCCATATAAGAGAAATAACTTCCTCAAGAGTGGAATTTCTCATCAAGAAAGTCTAATCAACAAACTAAAGATGAGACAATTTACCTAAACCTTACACAATGATAGCCAAAGATTAAAAACAAATAACTAAGTTTCCTCAAAAAAATTTCCAAACCTTCATCTGGAATGATAAAGAGATAAGGAGAGAGAGGATCACCCTGATGAAAATATCTTTCAGAATAGAAAACTGTTGAAGGAGAACCATTTATAAGCATAAAGAATAAAGGAGATGAACAACAAGACATCACCCATTGAATCCAATTATCGTCAAAACCAAAGGAACATAAGATATATTCCAAAAATTTCCAACAAAATCTATCACAAAGCCTTAGAAAGATAAAGCTTCATAAACATTGAACTTTTCTTGTTAACATGCAAAGAATGAATATCTTCCTAGACAATATCAATACCATCAATGCTTTGACAACCTTTAAATAAACCTCCTTGTTTAGGATAATGATGGAAGGAAGAAACCAATTCAACCTCTCAACAATAATTTTAGAGAAAATCTTATAAATAGTATTGCAAAGGGGTATACGTCTAACATCAAAAAAGTTCAAGACTTGATCCTTCTTAGGAATCAAAGCAACTAACACTTTAAGGATATCTGGGATGCAAATCAACTTTAAAATATAGTGTTTAATCATGTGGATCCCATAGGGTATTTAATCCTGTAATAAAAGGAAATAGGCTGCAAAACTCAATAAATATGATTTTAAAACTAAGTTATGGAAGGACTTTGAGACAAAACATGTGAAGTTAGAAATATTGTACATCCAAGATAATTACATTTACAAAATGATTGTGTATGACTAGGAATGCACTCAAAAAATTGAACTAGAAAGATATTAGTTAACTAGGGATAAAACTACCAGAATGCAAACAAAATAGAATCCATGGTCCAACAAATAATCAAAGCAAAAAAAGTTCAAATTTTTAAAATCTTCTTTCAAATGTAAAAATAATTAATCCCTTTCTAAAATTCCATTGGGTCTAAATGGTATCAAAGGTGCAACTTTGAATGAGATAGTGGAATTCCCTCTAACTCAAGTTTAGGATGTGATAAAATTATCAATGGGATTTGATAAAAACATAAAAATAAAAATGCATAGAGATGGGATTAAAAGAAAAATGGTTATTTTAAAGAAAATGAATCAAAGGGTTGTAGTTCAATTGGATGAAACAATTAATGAGGACGATGGTATGTTCTTGTATTATGTAATGCCCTACCATGCAACCCTAGAGGAAGTTTCAATTCACAATAAAAGCATACTAATTTTATTTATTTATTTAAAGTGAATTAAACATACATGTTCATCTACAATTGAAAACATCCCCTAAGGCTACATAACTAAGATTACTTAAACCCCACTAACATACATCATCTAAAATTCATTTCATTTAATTACCCATGTAATAAGCATTAATACAACATAAATAAACAACATAAGATAAGAAGATAAACATCCATACATAAATTCATTACTTGAACATCTGGTTACATCACTCATACCTAGAATGAGGCATTATTACAAAAGTGTTACATTTACAAAATTCCACCTCATAAATACAAGAAGGATAAACAACTTATTACAAATAGAAATATTACAAAGTTTGAATTAAACAAAAGAACCGTGAGGTGTCCATTTGGATGTCTCACCACCAAGTACTGAAGATAAATGGGGACCCAATGGTGTATGGTTCATGTTACACCCAACCAAGTGGTACACGAAGGCCCACCCCCCATGCTAGGAGATAGTAACCACAAAAAATGGACAAGGATCTACTACCTCTAACCAAAGGTAGACTCATCCTGACTCAACCAAACACATACACAAAATAAGTCTAACACCATCATGGTCACATTGCTTCTAGAAAAAGACTTGATCAAGTATGATAAAGAATCCATACACAAAAAATACAACTCAATGTTATCCTAGACAGAGTGTCATCGCACAGTTTATCATGAGATCTCCTCTGGGCATTCTTCATAGGCTCCAATAATCTTGGCGACCTCAACCGAATCCTGGCTGTCATACTCACTCATGCGGAATCAACTACCTCTCATATGGACAAGATAGTTGACCTTACCATTCCAGGCCTTCTCACTCACCCCAAGTCTAAACAAGCCCTTGCGTCTATGAGTGAGGTTAAATTATCTTGATTAATGTGAAGTGCATCCTAAAAAACTAAGTACATTACTTTAATTTTCACTTGTTTAAATCACTTCTGAAGGTTACCCGGTTTACCTCTTTGGGCTCTGGCCCCTAACAAAATCCACTCTTCTAATGGATAACATGCTATACAAAACTAGACTCCAAGGGTAACTCAAGTGCTTACAGAACTTAACCAACACAATCTCTCCTATTCTAGGAGGCAACAATTAAGGAAACCCACTCCAATACTTGGAGGAAACAAACACATAAAGCACTACCCAAGGATGAAATGAACGATTGAATTAACGAAGAATCATCCCATAACCTCTAGAAGACTTTACAAGTTAAAACACGAATTCCCCTTTTTCCCAAAATAACCAACATAAGGAAACTTAATATAAAAATGTATAGGCAAGAAAACATGCTATTTATGGATATCTTAAATCCATTTCCTATTTAATGCATATCACACAAATTAAAATAATATTCTTCTAATATTTTCTTTAAACCATAATAATCCCTTCCATTAAACTAAATATCTTTTCTCTATCAAACTAGCCATGCACACTATTTTTTTCAATTAAAATTGCAATCTGAATACTTGCATGCAATCATATGCCTAAAACTGAATATTAAATATATAAATATATTTAAAAATATAAGCAGCATACTTTATATATTTAAATTCATATATTATATTTATATTCAAAACTATATTTAAAAATAAGAACCTACATTAAGCATTGATTATAACCTTCTATTTTACTAAAAATTACGAGACTGTAATATTAATCATTCCAGGTTATAATTCATACTTACATATCCATCTTCCAATATATAAATATATATATATATATTTAAATATTATATATCTTGATATATAATATCTAAATACATATTATATATATATTATTATATAATATTAAAATACATATTATATAAATTAATTTTAAATCCTACAAAATTTTAGATTTAAATAACCTGCAACTAAATCAAATTTGAATTAATTATTCCAAAGGGGTAGACATAGCACCGACAGATGGGATGGTACCGTTGACGCCCAGACGCAAGGATCCGCCGACTACAAGGAGTTAGGGAGGCTGCACTCCCCATGGGATAGTGCATCCCCCCCAATGGGGTGGGCGCACTGCCTCATGGGCAGCACTTCCCCCCAAACAAAAGTACGATGGGGGATTCGAAACCTTCCCCACCATTGTATAAAAAGAAATTTATTTTGCATTCAAACAATTTTGAAATGCACAGGCACAAAAAATGAAATTTTCCAGTGATGCGAATTAAGCCCAAAATACATTTTGTTCATGGCGACCTTTTCCCACAAAAAAAAGTTAAAAAAAAAATTCACATAACAAAATTTATATATATATTTATATATTATATGTATGCATATTTAAAAAAATATAATACATATATATATATATATATATATATATATATATATATATATTTACACAGAATTTCTGACTGATAAAATTGGGCAGAATAAATAAAAATAACCAGTTACACAAAAATGAATAAAATTTTCCAAAATATTTTCTTAATTTCATAAATATTTAAAAACAAAATTCTTTTAAAACCTTTCCTTTAAATTTCTAATAATACAAAAAAAAAGGAGGAAAAACTAAAGGGGATCTAAATTTCTCCATTACAAATTTTCTATAGAGGATTTGTTTTCAAAACCAGATCTAATTGTTTTCTAAAGGGATAAAATCTCTTCAACAATCTACATGTGTTGCACAATCTAAGTTTTAATTTAACAATGATTCTACAAATTCCTCAATTAAAAATTAAATCCTACAGTATATTTATACAATCTTCCAAATTTTTGATTAATTTGTACCTAATTTCCATTAATAAATTCTAATTCCCAATGAATTCAACAAACAAATTTCTTAAACAATATATATTTGTTTTAAACATACCAAGAACAAAAATCACATAACAAAGCCTGGATTTTGAAGCTACAGGAAAAGACGAATTTCTGATGCAAAGCCTCCTCCAAGGATCGCATGAATTCTCTTCTACCATGCAATGAATCCAATCAAAAAGCTCAACCAATTGTACACAGACTTTCCTCAAATCAATTCTACAATCAAAAATTTCTTCAAACCCATTCTCTGTGTAATTTTCCCCAAAATTTATTCTCTGCCTTCAAGAAGCTTTTCCTTTCCCAAAATCTTCTTCTTGAATGAATGAATTTTCAATAAACTCCTTTTTTTAATTAAACATGCACTTGAGTCATAAATCAAAAATATCTTAAACAACCAAATCTAATTTTGCATGAAATATTGAAACTTAAAATATCCACTAAATTCCAATTTTCGAAAACTAACTTTAAACTTAAAATGCAATTTCAAATATCTTTCAATTTTAGCTTTTATTTAATTTAATCCAAATAAACATTAGTTAGTTAATTTTAATTATTTAATAACTAATTTCAACCCTTTTGAGATTAAATTTAATTAATTAAATAAATTAAATTTTATTGATAACTTTAGATATAACTTCCAAGCATAATTTTAATTTAATATAAAATAATCACCACTTTTAACCAATGCAATCATTCTAAAAATTGATTAAATAATCACACACTTTTCAAAATCAAATAACATTAAAATAAGGTAAACTATGAGTCAACAAACAAAACTAACGACACACTAAGGCTAGGGCGTAGACTTGACACATGTTACCTAGCTACTATCTCCCGTTCAACTTAACCGTTGGATCAACATGCTCAAACCTGTGGAACTAGGTGGAGTTGATGTCATGTACCTGCAACCTAAAACCAAGTAAAAACATCATACAGTATATCCAACATATAATACACACCATGAAGAAGAAATAATGGATTCGCAGGGTGCTCGCAAGCGAGTGATGTGAACCCATCCCCTTCACCAATACACTCATCAAGTCTGACATTTAAATCTCATGTTATAACCACTAACATCATTATACCAATAAAGCATGTAAACTAGTAATCAGATAAACACATCACACAATAATAGTTCGTTGCTCAATAAGTAGCGATCAAAGCACCATAACAAAATGTATCCAGTATCAAAGTAGTTGCAACTAACAAAGCGTAAAACAATCTGAACAAGAATAAAAATGGAGGGGTATTACATTCTCCCCCCCAAAGACCAGGCTTACTCCTGGAAGCCTACAAACAAGTAGGGATATAACTCCCTCATCCTAACTACATCCTCCCAAGTGGATGAAGCATCATCCCGGGGATCCCATTGGACTCTGACCTGATCAATATCTTGCCCTTGAAGAGCGAGTGTTCTGCACTCCATTACGGCCAAGGGCTCCAAAGCTAGTTGCCTGTCCTCTACCTGTAAATAATTCCAATCAAGTATGTGAGTAACATGTGGATGATATGGCCGAAGAATTGAAACATGGAAAATGTCATGAATGTGTGCTAGACTGGGTGGCAAAGCAAGTCGGTAAGAAACTAGACCAATCTTTTTGAGTATCTCGAAAGGTCCAACAAAGCGAGGCACCAACTTAGAACCCTTTCCATATCGGATTGGACTCTTTTGTGGATGCACCCACAAGAATACTCTGTCACTGATAGAAAACTAACGATCCACTCTATGCGCATCCACATACTTCTTCTGCCTATCATGCGTTGCTACCAGGTGCTCTCTAATCTGATCCACCTACTGCTCCATGTCATGCAACATCTCTGGACCCAATAACACTCTATCCTCAAGTTGATCCCAACTCAGAGGAGTACGAAAAGGACACCCATACAAAGCCTAAAAAGATTCCATGCCAATGGAACTCTGGAAACTATTGTTATATGCAAATTCTACAAGATAGAGATAATCCTCCCATCGTGTCTGCTAGTCCATAACATACATGCGTAACATGTCTTCGAGGATTTGATTAACCCTCTTAGTCTGTCCATCTGTCTCTGGGTGATATGCTGAATTGAAGTTCAACTATGTCCCCATCGCATCCTGTAATGATGTCCAAAGAGATGAAGTAAACACTGGATCCCTATCAGAAATAATCGGACATGGAATACCGTGCAAACTCAAAATATCCTCCATGAACACTAATAGCATAATGTTGTCATGAGGAGTTGGGTAAACCAACAATGAAGTCCAACGAGATAATATCCCATTTCCACTCAAGTACAAGGTGTGGCTATAGAAGTTGTGCTGGATGTTGGTGTTAAGCCTTCACCCACTAACACTCCAAACATCTCACTACAAAGTCTGCAATATCCTATTTCATCCCTGGCCAAAAATACAACTGGCGCAAATCTATGTGCATCTTCTTCACCCCAGGATGGGTTGAATATGGTGCACGATGTTCCTCGGTCAAAACCAAAGTGCGAAGGTCACCTGCTGAAGGAACGCAAATACACTCAAAATGCCTAAGTAAACCATTTGACTCAAGTGAATAACCTATGAACATGCCCTCAAGAGGTCTGCCTTCCTCAATATCTGCTCTCACATCTTGATACCAACTGTTTGCTAGAAGAGTAGCAAGAATCCGATTCCATAAATCTACCATAAGAGTCAACTCAGATATCTCATGCCTACGTCTACTGAGTGCATCAACTACGATGTTCTCCTTCCCCTGAATATAATTCACCTCGAAGTCATACTCACAGAGAAAATCGATCCAACGCCTCTATCTAGTGTTAAGGTTCGGCTGAGTGAAAATGTACTGAAGGCTCTTGTGATCACTATGTAGCTCAAATTTGTGCCCGAGAAGAAAATTTCTCCATCTAGTCAATGCATGGACTACTGTCGTTAACTCAAGATCATGTGTGCGATAATTCAGTTCATGATCCTTAAGATTTGCGACTCATAAGCTATAACTCGACCCTCATGCATCAGGACTGCTCCTAAGCCCTCTAAGGATGCATCTATACAAAATACAAAATCTCCTATGGGATTAGGTATTGCTGAAATCGGTGCACTGGTCAGCTTGTCCTTAAGAACCTGAAAATTTGACTCACACTCTCTGACCATCCAAATCTCTTCCCTTTCCTCTGAAGAGAAGTGATAGGATGTCCTATCTTGGAAAAGCTCTAAACAAACCTCCTGTAATATCCTGCAAGCCCCATAATACTATGGATCTCTACCACATTCGTGGGCACAGGCCAATCAAGAATAGCTTGGATCTTTGAAGGATCCACATATATACCCTCCCTTGATATCACATGACCAAGATACTTGACCTTAGTCTGAAAGAAATTGTACTTTGACAAGTTCACATATAGTTGGTTATCTCGAAGACACTACAATACCTATCATAAATGCTCCTCATGTTCCTCTACTATCCTAGAATATATTAGTATATCATCTAGGAACACAAGAATAAACCTATCAAGGTATGTGCGGAGTACTGTATTCATCAAACTCATGAACACATATGGTACATTCGTCAACCCGAATGGTACCATAGTAAACTGGTAGTGACCATACCATGTCCAAAATGCTGTCTTATGAATATCTTAGTCAAAAATACAGAGCTGATGGTATCCCAACTTAAGGTCTATCTTCAAAAATATGGTAGCACCTTTGACTTGGTCAAACAAGTCATCAATTCTGGGAAGTGGATAACGATTCTTGATCGTCACTTTGTTCAACTGTCGGTAATCAATGCACAAACGAAGTGAGTTGTCCTTCTTCATGAAGATGATAGGTGTTCCCTGAGGAGAAACACTAGGATGAATGAATCCCTTCTCTAACAACTCCTCCAACTGCAAGCGAAGCTCTTTCAACTCCTGAGTAGTCATGCGGTAAGGAGCTCGTGAAATAGGCTCCGATCCAGGTACTAAGTCAATCTTAAAATCTATATCTCTCCTCGGTGCCATCCCTAGAGTGTCATATGGAAAAACATCTGTAAACTCCTAGAGAATGAGATGACTATCTAGAGATACCTTCTCCTCTCCATCTCCTAAACCCAAGTCCTCATCTGTAACTGCAAACAACTGACACCCACGACAAACACATCTGCTCAACTGCATAGCTGAGATAATCCTCAAAGATATCGGTCTCTGAACTCCTATAATATTCACCTCACCACCAAATGCATTAATGCATCGAATCGACTTACATCAAAAATCAATAACTGCTAGGTGAGTCTCTAACCAATCCATACCTAAGACAATATCATAGGATCCCAATGGTATAACCCGAAGATCCAAGGTATTAAGGAGTGGTCCAATCTCCAACCTACAGTCAGGTACTACAGAATGTGATACGACTTTTGCACTAGATGCTAACTCAACCTGCCACATATCAGCTTGCCTTACAGCCCCAAGTCTGCAACGTGACACTACGGATGAAGAAATGAAGGAGTCAAATGCTCCAAAATCAAATAAATTAGTAATAGGGTTACCCAATAACATACCATAAGTATCAACTACGGTACCCTGGTGCTCTTCCTGGTGGTTATCAACCGCTGCGAACACACGATGGCCTCTGCTAGCATCTCCCACTGTTGACTCTGACTCCATTGGTCTCTGCATGAATCCCAACGTGCCCTTATCGAGACACATCCTAGCAATATGGCCCTACTGACCACAAGAAAAGCAACCTATGCCTCTACCATATCCTCTGCCTCCTACAAGTGCACAATATTGTTGTGCACTATCACCAAAAGTGGACTAGGTGCTCTAAGTAGGTTTCTCAGAGTTGAAACACTTCATGCGCCTCCAGTTCCTATCACCTTGTCTCTTCTGGAAACCTTTTCATTTCCCCTGAAATGACTGTTGCTGACTGCCCTATGTTGATCCCTGCTGTGTCTTAGGAGGCACAACCCCCTAAGTCTGTCCCCCTCAAGCACTAGTCCCAGCTCCTAAACCACTGCCAATAAGAACACCAGTATGACCTCCCAGTGCTATAGTCAGGTTATCCTCCACCAGTCGTGCCTTCTCCACAGCTATCTCCATAGACTTGGGCTCAAAAACCCACACACCACCATTGATACGGGAATTTAAGCCCCTGATGAAATGCTACACGAGCATCCCCTCATCATCCCCTATTCGTGCAAACTGTTTAAGTTCGTAGAATCACCTCTCATACTGATCTACCGTCATGGCTAACTATTGTATGGCATGGAACTCATCACCCCTACATTGATGCTAATGATCAGAGAGAAAGCAGGCTCTGAACCGCTCAATAAAGATCTCCCAAGACACCGAACTCATGTCAATATGGAGCTTGTACTCCTCAAATCTCCACCAAGTGGTTGTGAATCCTTGGAGGTGTATAATAGTGCACTGCACTTTAGTATTACTATTAAAAGGGTGCATGGAAAAACATCGGTCCAAACCTATCAACCAAGTTTCGGCCTCTAATTCGGTACCTAATCCATCAAATCGAGGTGGCTGAGACCATATCAAATCTCTCATATAGGATAATGCTAATATCTCCATCTGTACTGTACCTATCCTCACCATAGGGTTAACCTCAGGTACTACCTATCTTGGACCCAATAATGCCAAAGCCTCCTCGCAAGCTCTACGTGTAGCTTCGACCCTAGGAGGATCTAGTTGTCCACCACTGCCTCCTGGATCATTCTGCGAGGCTTGATGTTCCTCCTACTCTGGTATAGGTATGACATGGGGTTGCAAGTCATGCTGACTCTCCTCTCGACCACCTACCCAGCCATGTCCTCGTCCTCTCCCTCATCTACGTCTGGGAGGCATACTCCTACACAGACACAAAAGGGTATTAGACAAGGTACTCTTGAAAACCTACGCAACTAATTTTAATGGATACATCATAATCCCAGAGCACCTAGTGTTTAAACCTAGGCTCTGATACCATGTGTAATGCCCCGCCACGCAACCATAGAGGAAGTTTCAATACACAATAAAAACATACTAATTCTTTTATTTATTTAAAGTGAATTAAACATACATGCTCATCTATAGTTGAAAATATCCCCTAAGGCTACGTAACTGAGATTACTTAAACCCCACTAACATACATCATCTAAAATTCATTGCATTTAATTACCCATGTAATAAGCATTAATACAACATACATAAACAACATAAGATAAGAAGATAAACATCCATACATAAATTCATTACTTGAACATCTGGTTACATCACTCATACCTAGAATGAGGCAATATTACAAAAGTGTTACATTTACAAAATTCCACCTCATAAATACAAGAGGTATAAACAAATTATTACAAATAGAAATATTATAAAGCTTGAATTAAACATAAGAACCGTGAGCTGTCCATCTGGATGTCTCACCACCAAGTACTGAAGATAAATGGGGACCCAACAATGTATGGTGCATATTCCACCCAACCAAGTGGTACCCGAAGGCCCACCCCCCATGCTAGGAGATAGTAACCACGAAACATGGACAAGGATCTACTACCTCTAACCAAAGGCAGACTCATACTGACTCAACCAAACACATGCACAAAATAAGTCTAACACTATCATGGTCACATTGCTTCCAGAAAAAGACTTGATCAAGTATGATAAAGAATCCATACACAAAACACACAACTCAATGTTATCCTAGACAGAGTTTCAACACACAGTTTGTCATGAGATCTCCTCTGGGCATTCTTCATAGGCTCCAATAATCCTAGTGACCTCAACCGAATCCCGACCCTCATACTCACTCATGCAAAATCAACTACCTCTCGTATGGACAAGATAGTTGACCTTGCCATTCCAGGCCTTCTCACTCACCCAAAGTCTAAACAAGCCCTTGTGTCTATGAGTGAGGTTAAATTATCTTGATTAATGTGAAGTGTATCCTAAATAACTAAGTACATTACTTTAATTTTTACTTGTTTAAATCACTTCTGAAGGTTACCCGGTTTACCTCTTTGGGCTCCGGCCCCTAACAAAATCCACTCTTCTAATGGATAACATGCTATACAAATTTAGACTCCAAGGGTAACTCAAGTGCTTACAGAACTTAACCAACACAATCTCTCCTATTCTAGGAGGCAACAATTAAGGAAACTCACTCCAATACTTGGAGAAAACAAACACATAAAGCACTACCCAAGGACGAAATGAACGATTGAATTAACAAAGAATCATCCCATAACCTCTAGAAGACTTTACAAGTTAAAACATGAATTCCCCTTTTTCCCAAAATAACCTACATAAGGAAATTTAATATCAAAATGCACAGGCAAGAAAACATGCTCTTTATGGATATCTTAAATCCATTTCCTATTTAATGCATTTCACAAAAATTAAAATAATATCCTTCTAATATTTTCTTTAAAACATAATAATCTCTTCCATTAAACTAAATATCTTTTCTCTATCTAACTAGCCATGCACACTATTTTTTCAGTTAAAATTCCAATCTGAATACTTGCATGCAATCATATGCCTAAAACTGAATATTAAATATATAAATATATTTAAAAGTATAAGCAGCATACTTTATATATTTAAATGCATATATTATTTTTATATTCAAAACTAATTTAAAAATAAGAACCTACATTAAGCATTGATTATAACCCTATGTTTTACTAAAAATTACGAGACTGTAATATTAATTATTCTTGGTTATAATTCATACTTACATATTATATATATATATATATATAATTATATTATTATATAATATTAAAATACATATTATATAAATTAATTTTAAATCCTACAAACTTTTAAATTTAAAGAACCTGCAACTAAATTTGCATTAATTATTCCAAAGGGGCAGACAGAGTACCGGCGGATGGGATTGTACCGTCGACGCCCAGACGCAAGGACTCGCCGACTGTACACACAATACAGTCGGCTGCAGGGAGTTGGGGAGGTCGTACTCCCCATGGGACAATGCGTCCCCCCCAATGGGGTGGGCGCACTGCCTCATGGGCAGCGCTTCCCCCCAAACAGAGGTATGGTAGGGGATTCGAAACCTTCCCCACCATTGTATAAAAAGAAATTTATTTTGCATTCAAACAATTTTGAAATGCACAGGTATGAAAAATGAAATTCGCCATTGATGCGAATTAAGCCCAAAATACATTTCGTTGATGGCGACCTTTTCTCACAAAATAAGAAAACAAATAAATAATCCACATAACAAAATATATATATTTATATATTATATGTATGCATATTTACAAAGATATAATACATATAATAATAAATATATATATTTATTTACACAGAATTTCTAATTGGTAAAATTGGGCAGAATAAATAAAAATAACCAGTTACAGGAAAATGAATAAAATGTTCCAAAATCTTTTCTTAATTTCATAAAGATTTAAAAACATAATTCTTTTAAAACCTTTCCTTTAAATTCCTAATAATACGAAAAAAAAAATAGGAAAAACTAAAGGGGATCTAAATTTCTCCATTACAAATTTTCTAAGAGGATTTGTTTTCAAAACTAGATCTAATTTTTTTCTAAAGGGATAAAATCTCTTCAACAATCTACATATGTTGCACAATCTAAGTTTTAATTTAACAATGATTCTACAAATTCCTCAATTAAAAATCAAATCCTACAGTATATTTATACAATCTTCCAAATTTTTGATTAATTTGTACCTAATTTCCATTAATAAATTCTAATTCCCATCGAATTCAACAAACAGATTTCTTGAACAATATATATTTGTTTTAAACATAACAAGAACAAAAATCACAGAACAAAACCTGGATTTTGAAGCTATAGGAAAAGATGAATTTCTGATGCAAAGCCTCCTCCAAGGATCTCACAAATTCTCTTCTATCGTGCAATGAATCCAATCCAAAAGCTCAACAAATTATACACAAACTTTCCTTAAATCAATTCTACAATCAAAAATTTCTTCAAACCATTCTCTGTGCAATTTTCCCCAAAAATTCTTCTCTGCCTTCAAGAAGCTTTTCCCTTCCCAAAATCTTCTTCTTGAATGAATGAATTTTCATTCAACTCCCTTTTTTAATTAAACATGCACTTGAGTCATAAATCAAAAATATATTAAACAACCAAATGTAATTTTGCATGTAATATTGAAAATTAAAATATCCACTAAATTCTAATTTTCGAAAACTAACTTTAAATTTAAAATGCAATTTCAAATATCTTTCAATTTTAGCTTTTATTTAATCTAATCCAAATAAACCATTAATTAATTAATTTTAATTATTTAATAACTAAATTCAACCCTTTTGAGATTAAATTTAATTAATTAAATAAATTAAATTAAATTTTATTAATAACTTTAGATATAACTTCCAAGCATAATTTTAATTTAATATAAAATAATCACCATTTTTAACCAATGCAATCATTCTAAAAATTGATTAAATAATCACACACTTTTCATAATCAAATAACATTAAAATAAGATAAACTATGACTCAAAAAAACAAAACTGACGACACACTAAGGCTAGGGCATAGACTTGACACATGTTACCTAGCTACTATCTCCCATTCAACTTAACCATTGGATCGACACACTCAAACCTGTGGAACCAGGTGGAGTCGATGTCATGTACCTACAACCTAAAACCAAGTAAACAACATCATACAGTATATCCAGCATATAATACACACCGTGAAGAAGAAATAACGGATTCACAAGGCGCTCGCAAGCAAGTGATGCAAACCCGTCCCCTTCACCAATACACTCATCAAGTCTGACATTTAAATCTCATGTTATAACCATTAACATCATTACACCATTAAAGCATGTAAAACAATAATCAGATAAACACATCACACAATAATAGTTCGTCGCTCAATAAGTAGCGATCAAAACGCCATTAAAAAATGTATCAAGTATCAAAGTAGCTACAACTAACAAAGCATAAAACAATCTGAACAAGAAGCAAAACGAAGGGGTATTACATATTACACCTTTCATCAAGGTTCAAAACTTATAAAGTTATGATATAAGAAATGAGAGTAGGATAATGCCTTAGACAACTTTAGTAGAATGGATATCCCTTGGTCCTTGACTCTTTGTCAAAGAGGTATTAGAATAAACACGTGTTTCCATATCGAATAACAAAATGAATTCGTGAATGCTATAAAATCTTCAATCAAAAAAAAAGAAAAAAAGAATATGTTGCACAAGCGACAATAGAAAATTATATGAAGAATAATATAAATAAACACACATAAATGTGAGTAAAAATAATCTTATTTTAATGATTCTAATCATACATAAAATATGTAACTATAATGATAATGAGAAATGAAATATAATGACAGTTTTATAAAAAAAAAACTATTAAAAAATCAAGAAATTAACTCACAAGCTGGAATGAAATTTGAAATCTCTATTACAACTTTATTCTAGAACAAAAAGTTGGCCTGCGCAATATATAGTAATGTATGACATGACGTTACTCACAATTATTAAGACAACGATTGAAAATTGTGAGTAATAAATAGTGATACAAAGGATTGTCAAATCTATTCCTCTTGCATTTATATCTGTTCTTGATTAGCTGTAAAACATTTTTCATTTTTCTCATCAATCTGTTTTCACTAACTTGTTTTGAAACTAGTAAAAACGAGAGGATTTACAAGAGTGTTAAGTTTTGTTAATGTTAGAAACATGTAAATTGTAAGTTTGTTTATCGTGTATTATAGAAGAATTTTGTTTTGAGCAATTTGGTTTCAAATCATTTCAATTTCTGGGTGGTGGTCTATAAAGAATTGTCTTTTTGTTGTGCTTTTTTTGAGTCTTTTGGTCAGCTTTTGTTGTTATGCATAATTCTTAATATTTCTTTTGTACAAGAGTCCGTGTTCTTTCAAAATTCTTGATTACCTAACAAAAAATAATTAGGTGTTTTATAAGAAAAATGGTGGTAAAAATTAAAAGATAATGTTTTAGTGAATAATGTGAATAATGATATTCTTGCATAGTATATTTTTTATTTATTTTATATTATATGTAGATGTATATTATTATTATTTATATTTAATTTTGGTACTTTAAGTGCTATCAAAGTTAATGATTAAAATCATGGAAGTTAAGTGAAAAATAAAAATATTGGGTGTAGCAATTTATGGTTTTTATGGAAGCATCATCTAGAAAAATAAGATATATTTTTTATCATATAAAGTTTTAAATTACAAATTGATAAAGAGGTGGCATACCTATTTTTTCTCTAATTATTTTTGTTTGAAGTAATAAAATTTGTTAGGAGAAAAAAAAGTCATATTTAATCAAATTCAAAACCACCAGCGTGTGATATATTCATTCATTGGGTGGGTTTGGAAGGAAAACATATTTTATATTGTGTAGCTACTGGTGTCTTATAAATGGAGTTTGTGAGGTGCTTGAGTATACATCAACATTGATCATGGGGTTAATTTTGATCACTGCAATTTTTATATAAATTGTATGCTTGAATAGTGACAATCAAAGAATGTCGATTGTGTTAGTTGAATCCACCAACATGTGAGTCATTGTTCATTTTTTGTTGATATGAATTTTATCCAATTTGTTGAGATGATGGATCCAAATAAAAGTAAAATATCATAATTTTTCTATCTAATTTACCATATAAAATTTATGTGAATAGAAAATCATTATATAATGAATGGTTTATATGAGAAGTTATGAGTTTTAAGACTATATATATATATAATATTTCTAAGAGGTATAAAAGCAATAATTAGATTAGGTGATAAAATGTTTAAGTAGGAATTAAATAATATATATCTCTTATGAATTAAGATTTCACTTGAAGAATACATAAGGGTGTGTGTTTTGAAGTGAAAAGATTGAAGGTATTTTTTAAAACTTTATTATAAGATGTTTTCTTAATTTAAATTGATATATTCTTTCCAATATGAATATGAATGCATACTATGCTTGCATTTTTAGAATCATTAAGAAGTGGAATGTTGTATCTAGCTATTAGAGGTTGGAAAATCTATTAGAGTATGGATGAATATTATCATGCTTGCTTCTTTCTCAAAGATTGGGCATATTGATTGAGAAGTAATTATGGTAGGAATAGTTGTATTTATTTTTATTTTGTTAATTAGATTTTTTAATTTGGTGTGTAACAATCAAGTTTGGTTTCCTTTTGTTGAGCATTGATGAGGAGTGGCGATCTAGTAGAGTTATGTTGTTATGTTTTCATCCTCTTGATTAATAGAGGGAAAGAAGCTCATCATGATTAGTCAATGAATGGTTTTATACATTTGAAAAGTGTTGCTTATGCTAGAGAAGAAAAGGCAAAATGGGGTCATTTAATGTGTATGTGGTTAAGTAGCTGGTTATCAATATAAGGTGCATATGAGGGTTGTGGGTATGATAAATCACTAGGATAATGGTCATTATGGTTGGGAATTTTGTAACCAAGATAATGAGAATGTTTTGTAACCACAAGAGTGAAGGATTAATGGTTTTGGTAACCAAGAAATTAAGAAGTTTTGGTAGAAATAATAGTGAAGAAGGAACAATTTTAATCTATCTCATATTGCATGTGGTATGGATGGTCAAATGCATGTTAATATCTAGGAAAATCAAATGATCATGTCAATTAGTTTCAAGAAGAGGCAATGGATCTCTAGACTATAGGAGGTAGTGGCACAAGATACTAGATGTACAAGATTGACATGTGTTGGTCACATAAAAATATAAATCCAAAGGTTAGGTACATGAGGAGGATGTGTATAGGTGTCAACATTGGTTGATCAATAGTAGGAGATAGGAAAGAGAGTAAATACAAAGTGGTACATGTTGAGATAGATTTATGAATGCTCAATATCATCTTAGGTATATTGTTTTTTTATTTAATGTTGTTGATATTTTTCTTACAAATCAATGGGGTTTGTTAGATATGATGATCCAATTGTATTTTTGTTAATGCCAGTAATATTTTTTTGATTCAGGAAAAAATCGGTTTTGAAGGGGCCTCAAAAGCCTTTAACAAAAAAGAAGAGATAGATATAGCATGACTAAGTATAGTTCAGAAAACAAAAAGCTTCCAGAAAAGAAGACCCATAAAAACTAGCATGGAGTCAATGCCACAAAACAACCAGCAAAAGCCCAACAACAAGCCAACCACTAGGCCAAATTCTTCAGGATGTCCATGACCTCCAGCTCCAGTTGATTCATGTTGAGCGTCGCTTTCTTTAGCTCTTGAATGTTGGCAGGGGCCTTGTATTCCTTTATCTTTAGAGTCATTCAAAATCTTTTGCCTAGACCAATATACTCCTCCTAGCCTTTCTCTTTTTCAACATCCAATTCCTCAAAAATCTTCTCCTGATAAAAATTCTCCAGATTATCAACCATCATGTTCATTTTGTTCATGGTAGATTTTAATATCTTGTAGCTCATGTTCATCACCATCTAGATTGACTCTTTTATATTGTTAAGCTTGTCCTCCATAGAAGAAATCTTGTCATCATGATTACTCTTAAATTTCTAAAGATCTTCAACTATTTTCTTGAGGTAGTCCACCATGTATTTCTTTTATTCCTCAATCCATAAATCAGTAGCCCTATCTTTGTCTCTGATTGTATGGTCAATCAAATCAGGCCCTTCCCTCTTGTTGCTCAAAGCCCTCTATTTCAACTTAATTTCCTTAATTTCTCAAAAAACACCCATCTCATCAGTTTGAAAAAGTCCACAGCCCCGTTGCAAGCAATGGTGAGGATGTCAATAGGGAACTCACATTCGGATTTTAAAAAATGGTCATCTGCATTGAGGTCGCTAGGAAAATGAGGCTTATTCTCTTTGTCAGTGGTAGGGTAGCTAGAATACTCCGACGATGGGGTTGACTAAGACTCCTCATGATCAAAATCATAGGAAGGGTCAACCAAATCCTTTATTTTAACCTTCTCCTAGGGGGGCAATAGATTTTCCTTTCACCTTTGATTTGGCATATTCAAAGCCCTGGAAAATAACCTTAACTCTTCCTTTAGAGGTCAAAGAACTAGATTTAGAGGGGGTGCTAGCTTTCATCTTTCCTTTGCTATTGCCCTTCCCCAATTTAACCTTTGAGGACAGGCCAAACTCATCCTCCAAATCCATTTCCCATTCCTCCTTTTTCATGTAACTTTTTCCCAATTCATCCTTAGTAGAGACAAAGTGGGGAGAAGGGGACAATTGGGACAGGGCTTGCATGGGTTTAAAAAGCTCAAAAATTAAGACAAGCAAGCCTTCATGATGGATAGGGTATCTAATAGGGTTCATGATATGGTCATATAGACTGGTGTTCAAAGAGGTGAACAGATAGAAAGGAAAAGAAAACCTTACCTGATGTCAGAAGTGGTTGAGGAGCACAAAGTGGTAGCCAAAGACCCTAGTGTATCTCCCATCCAGAGTAATGTATTTCATAATTACCTTTAACACCTCCTTCCAAAGAAACTTAATTTTCTTGGAGTCATAGCTACTTTTAGAGACCCTACGAAGGTCCTCTTTTTCCTTCTTTGTCTTCAAATTTTTTTTCACCACCAAGTCTGAGATTTTCCTATCCCTGTAAAATTTGAGACTGTCCATAGAAAGCCCCGTCACCTCGGCAATTAGTTGCTCGTCGATGGCAACCTTTCTCCCAAATAAATTATTTTTTCCATTCTTCCATTCCTTAGAAAAGTACCTCATTACCTTCGAGTTCTAGCCATGAATTCCCCACCCCCTCTCCAACAGTGGTCACACCTTAGCTTTCTTCCCCAGCTCCTCACATTCCATTGGTTCCACATGCTAGCGATCACCACCCATTTCGGTAAAGTAAAAAACTCGCTTAGAAGGCTCCCAAAAGCAACACAAACTAATCTCCAAAAAATACAGAAAGCGTGTGAGGAAAAAAAATCAGGATAGCTATTCAAATTTTGGTACTCTAGCCTTCGATATCGAATTATTAAATAGTAGTTCCAAGACTGCATGAATTGACAATCCTCTTCCAAAATCATTAATTGATAAGGAAATTAGAAGCCTCCTCGTGGATTCTATCATACTTTAGTAAGGCTATGACATCAACCTCCATTTTGTCACCCCTTTGCCACATGGTTTTTTCTTTGGCATGAACACCCTAGTTAGTGAAAAATTTAGCTGCCGTATTAATTTCTCAGTAGGCATGGGAAATGAAGCATTTTTCAAAAGAGATTATAATCCCTTTAGATAGATTAATCCAGATTTATATGGTCCATGAAGGATTTTGGAGGCCCTTGATACATTCGATGATATTGCTAAAGTCCCCTTCTAACCAAATGTTATTGTAGTTCATTTGATGGGCAAGATTTAAAGCTTGGAATGCCCCTATGGCTTCAACAAGGTGGTTTGTATGGGTGCCCAAGGGGAGCACCACCACTGAGATAAAAATGAAATTCTCATCCCTTATCACTCCCCCATAGCTAGCAGGCCCAGGATTAGCCTTAGTCGCCCCATCAAAGTTAATTTTTACCTAGCTAGGAGGAAGGAAGTTCTAATGGATGCCATCTCTAGGTCCTTTAGTTGGTTTAATGGGATTATATATATAAAAAAGATAATCTTCCAAGCATCAAAAACTCCAAACTCATAATCTTGACACCTGACCTTTCCTTTTGCCTTAGTTTTAAAACTTAGCCAATTTAAGTTCTCTCTCACATCTCTAATAATTTTACCAAAACAAATTTCCTCTGAAACAGTAGAATCCCCTTAGTTTTAAAACTTAGCCAATTTAAGTTCTCTCTCACATCTCTAATAATTTTACCAAAACAAATTTCCTCTGAAACAGTAGAATCCCTAAAGAATTTAAAATGGTGAAGGCCTTTTTATTAAGGTTGGTAAATACTACAATCAATAGTATTCTTACATAATATATTTTTTATATTATTCTAATCCATAAAATTATTTGATTACTTCTATGTATTTAATTTTAACTAGTGTTTATAAATATTAAAATAATGAAATATATTTAGTAATCATTCATTATACAAATCTTGGAGTACATTATAAAGATTTTGGAGTAAATATGCATCATCCTATTTGCAGTCACAGTGGGAGGGTCCTCAAAGAGAACAGTCCAAACCATGCAACAAGAGTCACACAGCAAAATCAACATGAAATATGGAGGCAAATTAAATTACAAACATTCTTGTTATCAAAACCTTGATTACAAACCGTCGGCCACATCCGGGCTCATAGATTCGGTGCACAGGCCTAGTTACAACAAGCTCAAGATATAGTGCTCTTACATGTGAGTGAAAATCTTACAGATTGAAATCTATTTTCACCATAATCTATTCTCCTGATTTTTTCCTCCAATCTAATGATTCAATACTAGCTTTATATCGCATCCACAGATCAAGAAACATCTGCATCAACCAAAGATCACTACAATCTCCGAGAAGAAAAGTGTAATGTGTGCAAGAACAGGTCAGCCTCAAATCTGAAATTCATCCATGGTAGATGTGTAAGATGAAGTGTCAATCTAAGTGTAAGGTTGAGGAAATTCCATGGAAAAAATCTAAACACACTGTGAGGATCCACAAATCACGAGAAAGGTCCACGATCGATCCAACTAGCCATTAGGTTTTGAAGTTATTTTGGGGCCAGTCTCAAAAACTGTCACATACTCCAGAAGCGATAACTTGCTCAAAAGAGATCAAAATGAGTTGAAATCTTGGAATATGAAAATTGAACATATCCACAATGAAACCATAGGTACCAAGACATAGCAAGCAAACATGAAGAAACACTAGATCTGCCAACTCGAACCAAAACAAGAACAAAACTGAATGAAGATATTTTTTGGTTGATGTAAGATTACCAAGAACCAAGGATGCTCCTACATTAGACATCCTGGGTTATTGAAAAGTGAGCCTCTCACTTTACAGGGGCCAAACAAAAACCAATACTGTCTACCTCAACCCGAGAAATCCAAGAAGAATCCTCCACTAGTCTACGCTTCCATTTTACCAAATATTTCATGTGCTGTCTTCCACGAGTCTTCCTTCCATCCCTGACATCCAAAATCTTGTCTAACTCATATGATTGTTGTTTAGGAAACTATTCTTTCAAATTCACCTTGTTCTCTCCACTGAATTCTACTTCATGGTACTAGTGTAGATCTACAATGTTGAATATAGGTGATATACCCATGTCATCTAGTAACTCTACTTCATAAGCATTCCTTGAATCAAACTTCTTTGAAATTTTATAGGGTCCAAAATTTCTCATCTTCAATTTACTATATGTTCCAACTCGAAATCTTTCTTTCATCAAGTACACCATCACTTCATCTCCAACTCCAAACTCCTTATGTCTCCTTTTTTCATCTACTTTCTCCTTATACTTTTGGTTCATGTTTTCTAAATGTTGTTTCACTTGAGTATGCATTATCTTCATATGTTCTATAAATTATACTACTTCTCCACTCCTTTTATCTTCCATGTTGATGTATCTCAACTCTAATATACCTCTAGGATGAACTCTTGTAACAATCTCAAAAGGTGTCTTTCCAGTACTCATGTTCATTGAAATATTGTAGGTAAACTCTACTTGTGCTAGGGATAGATCCCAACTTCCGGTCTTCTCTCCAACCAAAAATCTCAGAAGATTTCCCAAAATCTAGTTCTCTACCTTTGTTTGTCCATCTATCTGTGGGTGAAAAGTAGAACTGAACTTCAAATCTGTTTTCAACTTCTTCCAAAGTGTCCTCCAAAAATAGCCAAAAAACTTTGTATCTCTATCTAAAACAATACTCCTAGGTAATCCATGCAATCTCACCACTTCTCTGAAAAACAAATATGCTACATGTACTACATTCATTGTCTTCTTACAAGGTATGAAATGTTCCATCTTAGAAAAAAATTCCACTACTGCAAATACTAAATCATTACCTCTTTGTGTCTTAGGCAGACTGAGTATGAAATCTATATTGATATCCTCCCAAGGTCCTTGTGGTACTATTAAAGGCTTATAAAATCCAACATTCTAACTACTTCCCTTTGCAACTTGATAAAATCTGCAAATCTATACAAATTTGCTGACATCCTTAAGAATCTGGGGCCAAAAGTAATTCTCACTCACCAATGCTACTGTCTTGTTGATTCCAAAATGTCTTGCCAATCCTCCATTATTTTTTTGTTTTACCAAGCTATCCCTCATCAAAATTTAGGGTACACACAACTGATTCCCTCTAAACAACATGTCCTCTTGGATGAAATAATCCAACCATTGACTTCTATCCTCTAGGATTGATTCTCTACATGCTCTCCAAGGTTTTACAAAATCTGGGTCTTCCTTATACAAGTTCCTCAATTCATCAAATCCTAATACCTCCACTCTCATCAGTGCTAGTAAATTCATTCTTCTACTCAAAGCATAAAAAACTCTATTTGACTCTCCACTCCTATGTTTCAAGAAAAAAGTGTATCTCTATAAGAAATCCACCCATCTCATGTGTTTCTGATTAAACTTACCTTGATTGTTCAAATACTGTAAAGCTTGACGATCCGTATACAACAAAAAATATTTAGATAGCACGTAATGTCTCCACTTTTTCAAAGCTTGAACTATGGCATAAAACTCTTGATCATATATTGAATACCTTCTCCTTGAATCATTCAACTTCTCATTTAAATAGGCTACTAGTCTTCCTTCTTGACTTAACACTACTCTAATTGCATTTCCACTTGCATCACATTCTACTTGAAACACCTTATCAAAATCTAGTAAAACCAACAAAGGTTGCTCAGTCACCTTCAGTTTCAACAATTCAAAACTTATGTCTACTCCAAATGTCTATCTTAAATCCTTCTTGTCTCCTCTGATCGTCTCTGT
Organism: Sequoiadendron giganteum; assembly: GCA_007115665.2. Lineage (NCBI taxonomy): Eukaryota > Viridiplantae > Streptophyta > Pinopsida > Cupressales > Cupressaceae > Sequoiadendron > Sequoiadendron giganteum. The sequence goes on along the minus strand of CM021108.1, from coordinate 331,234,824 downwards.
CACAGGTTTACAAATAGAACTAAAATTCTTAATGAAATTCCAATAGAAACTAGCCAATCTATGAAATGATCTTACCTCTCCAATGATTTCAGGTGTAGGCCATTCAACAATAGCTCTCACTTTCTAAGGATCCATCTTCAATCCATCCAGTGGTATCACAAATCCTAGATATACTAATTCCTCCTTCATGAAACTACACTTCCTTAGGTTTATTAGCAAATGTTCTTCTTTCAACCTCTGCAAAACTTGTCTTATGTACAAAAAATGTTCCTCACTAGTCTTACTAAAAATCAAAATGTCGTCCAAATATACAATCACAAATTTACCCAATAATTTCTTCAATACCTCATTCATCAACCTCATGAAAGTACTTAGTGCATTTGCCAACCCAAAAGGCATCACCAACCACTCATGCAATCCTTCATTTGTCTTGAATGTTGTTTTCCACTCATCTCCTTCTTTGATTCTGATATGATGATATCCACTCTACAAGTCTATCTTTGTAAAGTGCTTAGCTCCACTCAAACAATCCATTATTTCATCCATCTGGGGTAAAGGAAATCTATACTTTAACATGATCTTGTTTATGGCTCTAGAGTCGGTACACATTCTCCATTCTCCATATTTCTTAGGTGCAAGTACAATAGGTACTACACAAGGACTTAAGATTTCTCTGATCAAACCTTTCTTCGAAAACTATTGCACTTTTCTATTCAATTCTTCATTCTCTATTGGTGTCATCTGATGTGTTGCTTTATTAGGAAAACTAGCTCTAGGAATCAGATCCATGCAATGACTAATACTCCTTACAGGTGGTAATCCATCAGGTATATTATCTGAAATGATAGCCTCATATTCTGTCAGCAACTCTCTTATCTCTTCCGGTTGTTCTTCTACATGCTTCAAGTCTTCAACTTTCTTAGGCACCAATGCATAACACATGTTCTAATGTATCAGTCCATCTACAAATCTCCTTCCATCAACCAAATAGATTCTAACGGGCATGAAAATCCCATCCTTAGGAACATCTTCCAAGGGTAGCAAAGTCTGATTCATCCCCATTAGCAACAATGGTGTATATGATATTCTTTCTATCATGAATAGCTTGTCGATCATACTGTCAAGGCCTTCCCAACAAGATATGGCATATATCCATAGGCATAATATCACACAAAACTTTGTCATGGTAGTTTCCTATCTTCAATTTCACCAAACATTGTTCACTTACTAGTATTTTATGCTCATCTTGAATCCATTCTATCTGATAGGGTTTAGGGTGTTTCAACCTTTCCAACTTCAATTTGGTTACCATTTCTTTAGAATCCGGTTCTTTGAACTTCCACTATCAATGAGAACTTTGCAACATTTACTAGCTACCTTATGTATTTGGTCTTGAACAAATTCTTTCTCTGCAATGGTTCTTTCTCCAATTCACTTTGACACAATACTCTCTTATTAACCAATACCTCTCCTTCTTTCGGTTGATTAGATGATCCAACATGATCCTCCTAAACAAATTTTGTTCTCCTATTTCTCTCAGTCTTTCTGCTTGACTCTCTTTGTTTTCATTCAAAGGCTCTATGTCCTTCTCCACCACATTTAAAACAAGTTCCCCTTAATACTCTTTTCTCTTGTCTATTGTCATCTTTTCTATACCCTTCATTTCTATAACCACCATATCCTCCTCTTTTGTAAGAATTTCCATCATCTCCTCGGTATAAATTTTCATTCTTATTGACCTCCTTATTTTGATTTTCAAAGGTTCCTCTTCCTCCTCTAGTAAATATTCTTCCTCTCTGAAATCTTCCACCTCTTCCTCTTTGTTTTTGTTCATGTCTTTTATTCATCTTCTCCTATGCTTTTAGGGAAAACTGATATGCCTCTTCCACAATCAACAATTTAATCAAACTAATCCCATCTTGAATAGATAGCCTCAAACCATTCACATATCGGGCTACTTGTTCAATCTCATCTTTTTAATGTCTAGATCTGGTATTCAACTTATATAATTCCTCAGTATACTCTATCATACTTGATTCATTCTGCTTCAGGTTCTATAATTTCTTGAACAAAATAATCTGGTAATCTATAGGCATAGACTTTGTCCTCAAATTTATTCACCATCTAATCCCATGATCTTATCTTCTCCTTTCCTTTTCTTTGTCTATCTATTTGTAAATGTTCCCACCAAAGGGATGCATGTCCTCTCAACTTTGTATAGGAAAAATTCACCTTCTTATCATCTAGGGTACCTTCAAAATCAAAGTATTTCTCCATTTTTTTAACCCAATCCAACAATTCATTTGAATCCAACTTACCATTATAGTCTGGTGGATTGAAATGTGGCTTAGTGTTTACTTTGGTTAGGGCTCTTGTGAACATCTCTTCCCCCTGATCAAGGATAGGTTGCTCTTCTCTTGAAACTTCTTCTTGTTCTTCTACTTCTTCATCACTTACATCATCAACTGGTCAACCTCTTCTGTGGGCCATTTCAACCGCTTGTAATCTAGCATAAATTTCTCTCACCATTTCCATTACAACAGGGTCTACATTTCCATGCAATCCATTTCCTCTACCATTTCTTCTTCCCGCCATCTTTACACAAGTCCTCGATAATTGCAGGTCGGATCCTCAATCTGTCACCCTACAAAAAATCTTCAACAAGACTATACAACTTCTAAAAATCTCATACGGAATGAATCTTGCTCTAATACCAGTTTGGTGTAGTCACAGTAGGAGGGTCCTCAAAGAGAACTATCCAAACCATGCAACAAGAGTCACACAATAGAAGAAACACAAATTATGGAGGCAAATGCAGTTACAAACATTCTTATTATCAAAAATTTTGATTACAAATAGTCAGCCACTTCCGGGCTCACAAATTCGATGCACAAGCCTAGTTGCAACATGCTCAAGATATAGTGCTCATACATTTGAGCGAAAATCTTACAGATCAAAATATATATATATATATATATCATAATCTATTCTCCTAATTTTTTCCCCCAATCTAATGATTCAATACTAGCTTTATATCACATACGCGGCTCAAGAAACATCCATGCTAGCCAAAGATCGCTACAATATCTGAGAAGAAAAGTGTAACGTGTGCAAGAACAAGTCGGCCTCAAATCTAAAATTTATCCACGGTAGATGCGTAAGATGAAGTGTGGACCTAAGTGTAAGTTCGAGGACACTCCATGGAACAAATCTAAACACACTTTGAGGATCCAGAAGTCATAAGAAAGGTCTATGATCGATCCAACAAGCTGTTAGGTTTTGAAGTTATTCTGAGGGCAGTCCCAAAAATTGTCATGTACTCCGGAAGCGATAACTTGCCGGAAAAATATCCAAATGAGCTAAAAGCTTGGAATATGAAAAAATGAATATATCATTAATGAAACCCTAGGTATGCAATATATGGCGAGAAAACATGAAGAAACACCGAATCTACCAACTGAATGAAGATATTTTTTGGTTGATGCAAGATTGCTAAGAACCAAGGATGCTCTTGCATCAGGAAGGCTTTTTGTGCCTATTATGACCTCATCTCAATTTAAGGCTTGTACAACTCTCACATTGTAGAATGTCATATTTACAAGAGCACTAAAATGTGTAATCAATAATATTTTTACGTGTAAATTTTATATTATTATTTTTAAATTAAAAATAAAAAAACATAATAGGTTTAAAAAATAGATTTAAATAAATTTTGTGTTCTATTTAAATAGAGGATTAAGTGCATCACTTTTAGTGGTTGTGGGAAAGAACGTGTCTATTGTTGAACTTACAAGTTTAGGATTCAAGTGTCATTTGAGGTCATCAAACACTCTTTAAGTGAGGGGATTTTCCTATATTTTCCTTTGTAGTATATTAATTTATATAGTTTAGAAATAAAGAAGCAAATACTTATATTCTCATAATATATTACTACTCTAAATAAAAGTGCATAACTTGTAAATATTTGAACTTTATATTACTTTACATATCTGTCTAGGTTTATAAATGGCCTGGAATTTTAAAATTCTTTTAATTATGTGTTAAAATTTATTTATTTAAAGGTAGAATCCTATTTTACCTTAATCATCACAATATTATATAATTTATTGAATACTATGGAGATAAATTCATTAAATGGGATAATAGATTTGTATAATTTTTTTTATTGTAAAATAGAAGTTGTATTGATATAGCCATAAAAATACAAGTCATCTGCAACATAGGGAACCCAAAATGTAGAGATACTCTACCATAGACTGTCGACCAAACCTACCCCACAAGACCAAACACTTAGACAAAATACTAAAACATAGAGCCTTACCATACATACAGTCGAACCATGACAGAAATTTGAACCACACCCCAACCCCAAAGACATGCACCAAAAAAATCTATTACATGTTAACCATGGACTTAGACCTAGCCAAAGTCAAGAAATTTGTTTTCTAGGGAAAATGCATAGAAATTTGGAATCCAATTTGCACTCAAAGCAAGAGGAAGCTTCAATGCCTTTTGAAGATAACCCACCTCGACCACCGCCATCTGCTTGTGTTGCACCAAAGACATGCCTTTGAGATCGAGGATGAAGGTATAATATTTCACTACTTCACCTGGCAAATGAATCATCGCTAGATCCCATAGCCGAGGAACACCCATTTCAGGTGAGGCTGCATAGAGTATCTCCTCAAGGCTAACCAAAAAAACTGCCTTAAAAGATTTCCTTATCAACAACTCAACATCCTTATTTGCCATCTGAATGTCCAACAACACCGTCAAGAAGTGCTAAGTGATTTTGGTTTCCACACAATATGACTCTGAATCCCCCAGGAAGCCCTTTCCTAGAACCATTTTCACCACTGCCAATATGAGGGAATCAAATTTCTTAAGAATCCACTTAAGCCTTTGATCAGTTACAGGCCCATGGAATGCCATTTTCCTTACTATGTTGTCAAGTTGGATTAGCGTGTCCTCCCCAATACTCATCAGGGTCTCAGAAAACATGCGAACTCAAAATTTGGAGAGCTCTGCCATCTTTCCCAAATACACTTAATATTCAGAAATGACAAAACTACCACCCTAGGACAAATATAAGATTTCTCCAATGAATGCCATGTCCTTGGTAATATAATTCTTAGTGGAGTAAGTCATCCTTTCCATAATTAAACTTGGCTATATTGTTCATACCTTGCAAAAAATCAACTTTGTTTTGATGCTAGATCACCACCACACACGAGAAAAATACAACACTCGGTCCCAAAGCTTAGTGTGGAGTTACGAAAATGATTTTCGTATCACCCTTGACACTTTTATCATTAACTTGAAAGGATTGCAATATTAAATTTTGTCAGGGAGAATAATTATTCATACCCAAGCCTCGAACTTCCCAAGGTGACAATGCCATGTAGGCAACCAACAAAGGCAACTCAACCAAACCCCACCACGTCAGTTGTCGAAGGCCGGGTATACGCTTCACATCTCTATTTGTGAAGAAAAGCAAAAAATGTCGATAGGGGAGGAGCCAATAACAAATTTGCCATAGACTCTCCATAATTGCTAGTGTGGAAAGTCATCCATCCAATCGCCCACACAATACATTTGTATAATTACCATTAAAACTTGTGAGTCATTTATCGACAACGTTGTTTACATCAATGTCCAATACCTCTATTTATTCTTTATTTCTATCGTTGTTAACTATCAATAGCAATGCCAAACTAATGGTTTAGGAAGTTGAATCCTTCAATGCTAGCACTAAAGTATATCAATAATGCTCCCTAGTATCACATTATTTTCCTAACATGAATATATATTCTAGCAATATTTTTCTATACATGTTGAAGGTTAAATTATATAGAGGAAAGAATCATTTCACTAAGCGAAAAATATGTCATTTACACCATATTGTGATGCAATTGTGTCCTAGCATAAAATTATGAGGATGACCAAGTTTGATATTTTTCATTCTACTTCTAATACATCCAATTTTAAGCAATTCTATATTGCTATTAAAAATTTATTATCAAAATAGTGAACAAACCTCTCTTAGCCATCTAAACTAGGCAAGCCCTAACATGTGACAAGTTTCATTCAACACATATCTACTTGTTATGTAGGTTAATTTAGTTTAATCAATTTATTATATATTCAACTCATTAATTTATTTAGGGGATTTGCATTTACCTTGTTTGTCTTAAATATTTTTTTGAGAATACTATGCTTGTTTATTTATTTACAAACAATAGAAAAATCTAGTGGAAGTGAAGATGCAATGTTACATACATTAGATCATTTTCATATTATGAATATATTATTGATGATGATACATTAATGAACATATTTTGAGGATACTTTAATTGAAAGAGAAAGGGCCAATGGTTGATTCATGGCATGGATATTACACATTATTCCATGCTTTATTAAATTCTTTCATATATTGCTTTACTCTTGTTCCTAGAGTTCTTGTGTTTAGTTATTCTTATATTTCAACTTAAATTGATTATTCCTTGGGATATCTTATCATTTATATATGTATCATATCGATACACCATTTTTATATGCTTACAAAGACTCTCTTGTGGACCATAGTATGCCTAATCATGATGAGTATTTAGAGAAATATGTACTTCACTATTATGATGTGGGGTAAGTACAAGAAATTGAGTCCAATTTTTATGGAAGCATTGTGAGGAATTTTTTTTCAAAAGGAATGAATTTTGGAAATATGGCTAATAATTTTTTTTTATGAAATTAAAAATGGAAAAATGTGTAGTTTTCAAATACATAATTTTCTTAGTGTTGAACCTATATTTTTTTTTATTAATTCTTTTTAATAGATAATTTTTTAACTTTGACAATATAGTTAATATTAAAACCCATTATTGATGACAATATATAGTTTTAAAGTATTTAATTTTTTTAGTGTTGAAAATCTTTATATATATAATAAATTTTTAAATAAAAAATCCTCATAAACATTAAATGGCACATATTACTATTCTTTAAAGGTGATGCAAGAAGTTGGGTCCACAAAAAGCTCAAAAAGTGGAAGTGTTTTTGCTGTTTTTCAGAATTTGTCACACTTGAACTGAAAATTTGAGGCACTTACACAATGAATTTTTAAAAAAGTCAGTAATATGAAATTTAGAGATTTGAATCTAGTTTATAAATATGTAAATTATTCAAATACCCAGATTGTAGAAACTAAATTTTGATAAAGATCTATAAAAACCACTTTTTAAAAGTCCCTGTTTTTTTACCATACCATGCACGTGTACGGACAACACTTTTTGAATCAAATAAAAGTATTTTACTAATTCCTTTTGGGGAAAGAGAGCTAACAACATAAAGATTGATGAGGAATTTTTTTTGTAATTTTTTGTTGAATATTTTTTTTATTATTTAATTTTTATTGGCCTTAATTGTTGTTTTTAAAAATCAACGTGTACGGACAACATAATTTGACCTAAACTAAACTTTTTTTGAATTTTTTTTTTTCATTGTGTAAAGAATTGTCTAAAGATTGATGTCATATAATTTTTTTTCTAAAAACTTTAACCAAAAAAAAGTTATTAAAAAACAAAAAAGTCTGATATTTCAAGTTTAATGACTAGTTTGCTTTGAAATTAATTAAAAAATAGAAAATATAATCCAATCTTAATAAAAATTATATATATAAAAACTAGACATCATGTTCTGTAATGGGTTTTAATTTTATAGATTGATTCAGAAAAAAAATTCATCCACCATATTGTCAAAGTTGAACATTCTTCTTCAATTTGCCTTAGTTTTTTAGTTGCAGGTCAAAGGCTAAGGCTCGGATTGCCAAAGCTTTTTCGAACCTAAAACCAAGTCTCCAAGCGGGTTGGGAAACAAATTTCTAATACTGTACGGTTTTCCTGCAACATTCTTTTTTTGCAGTATGGCCCGCAAGTTCGATTTTCTGCATTTTTTATTACAAATTTGTCTTGTGCAGGGCATATTCTATTGCAAATTGGTTGAAAAGTCAAGTGCAAGTTGAATTTTCTGAAGTGGAATCAAATACAAGAATAATTTACAAGAAGATTCAAAAAAAAGTTTTTGGATGTATTCATGATATTTTTGTGTACTTCAAAGTTCAAAGAAGAAAGGATCTTCATAGTACAAAGTGTTATTTGAATATTTGAAGGAGATAAAAATTTGAAAATTGGTTACAAGTAAATCATTTTTTTTTTCATCAAAAAGGGTTTTGTAACCATGGGATCAAAACAAAGACAAAGAAAAAAGTGTAGAATGTCAATGACACCCGAAGAAATTCAAGCAAATAAAGATATGGAGGCAAAAAGACAAAAAGATAGAAGAGAAAGAATTCGTCAAATGAAAAATTTGGAAGCATCTACTTCAATGAATGTTGAAGAGAAAGTCATGAATGATGAAATGAATGTAGATGATGCAAATGTGGAGATGGTGAATATAGAAGAAAATACAATTATGGAGAGAAACTCAACTATGTCTTCAACTACAACTTTGAATGATATGGAAACAGTACATATGCAAATAGCTTCGGGTATGTCTTCAAATCCACCTCCCAATGATATGGAAAATGCACCTATTCAAACAATCTCTCTAGGTATTCTTTCAAACCCAAGTCTTGATAATATTGATTTTGCTTGTTTAGATGAAGCTGGATACACCATTGATGATATCAATAATTATAGGGTTGAAAGAATGCAAAAACAAAAAAATTATGAAAATATATCTTATGAGAATGCAAATGCTAATCAAATCCCTCATATTGATGAAAATGAGAATGAAATCTTTTTTACTTTTGAAAATGAAAATGAAACCCCTTGTGTGAATGAAAATGAAACCCCTTGTATGGATGAAGATGAAAATGTTTTTTTTACAATTGAAAAAGATGTGTTAGATAACCTTCGTGGTAAAGTTTCTTGGAGACAAATTAGAACTTATGGAAATAAAATATATAAAATGTTTTTTTATAGAAAGAAATTAGGATTCCAATGTCAACTCATGGTGCAATTGATGAGAATGTGGAAAATGAGAAAAGTGATGAAAAAATTAGGTATTTTTGTAAAACCAAAAAAGAAAGATGATTCAGTAGAACAAGTCATTTCTAGTGTTGCTAATGCTATTGATTTTATAGGTAAGAAAAGTCGATCTAAAGATAAAAATGCGGCTCGTCGTGCAATAACAACTGCTTTAGTTGATAAAGCAACTTCAAATAAAAGAATGTTAAGTAGGATTAGTAAATGTATAAAAGTAAATCCCAAAACTTTGATTAGAGCTGCTAAAAGAAGAGAAAATATTGAAAATGATCCAATTAATCAATGTTGGAGTTTTAGTGGTAGACTCCCAAGATCAGACATGAAATTAACTAATGAAATTAAATCTTTAATCGATAAATTTTGGCATGATAATACAAGAGTATCACCTAACATTAGAGATGTCTTAAAATTAAGGGTGGGTTCCAAAATTCGTGTACCTCATCCAAAGCATCTCTTAGATATGACTCAAACTGAATTATATAAAAAAAATTTAGATGCTTCAATCTTACCATTGAATATTAAAATAAGTCAAAGATCATTCGAAAAGTGTAAACCTTGGTATGTTAGAATTAATAAGCAACAAATTTCTTGTTGTTGTAAGACTCATGTACAATTTCGTTATTATTATGATAGTTTTCGATATATACGATGCACTTTGCATGTTAACCAAATTATGCAGGACATTTGTGGTATTAATATGCCACCTGAAAGAATCAAAGATTTTATATCAGGTTTGTTTTGCGAACCCTCTAACGGAAACTTATTTTATTTAAAATCATGTATTTCTAGAGAATGTGATAGATGTGCTAAATTTTCATTATTAGGTGAATGTATGCATGAAAGTAGTTTAAATGAATTTGGACAACAATTAGTAGATGTAAAAAGATTCAAAAATGTTGAGTATTCTTTAAAAGATGGAAAAACTGGAAAATGTTGTGAGCTAATTATGGAAAAAAATACTGTGCATGCATTTATTAAAGAATTTAAAGATAAGATTGTACCTAAATATGTTCAACACTCTCAGTATGCTCATTGGCTTGATAATCAATTTCGTTTATGTAAAAACACATTCCCAATTGGAACTATATTGTCGGTTGTTGATTTTGCTGAAAATTATACTCTTGCTCCACAAGAAGAAATTCAATCACAGTATTATAATTCAGTGCAAGTATCTATTTTTGTTCATATTGTTTATAGACATGCAGATGATAGTAGAGAAGATAATAGAAATTTTTTGAGAGAGTACCATTTTTATGTAAGTGATAATCGATTACATTCATCTGAGTTTGTTCAATATTGTTTTGATATATTTTACAAAATTTTAAAAGAAAGAGGAATTCAATTGCTAGAACATCTCTTATGGTCAGATAATTGCATGGGTCAATTCAAAAATGCTAGGATGTTTTATTGGTTATGTAGAGTTCATAAGGAAAATAATATCCAGCACATATGGAGTTTTTTTGAAGCCGGTCATGGTAAGGGAGAACACGATGGAGCAGGTGCATGTGTGAAAAGAGCTCTTGCTAGAGAGCAACTAAAATTTGAGGATGCTGCAAAATTTAGAGATGCACATGCAATTGTAGATTGGTGCAATACCAAATTATCTACAAGAGTAAGTGAGAGCTCAATAATTCACCGCTTCTTTTGGTTAGTTGAAGAAAATGATATTTGTTCTCGACAAGATTGTGAAACAATTAATGGATCTACAAAATGGCATTCATTTAAGAGTTCGAATGCAAACACATGGACAATATGGACAAGGGAGTTGGCATGCTTTTGTCAATTTTGTATTGCAGGTGATTGGGAGGCTTGTGAAAATATGGAATGGGTTGAACAATGGCAACAAAGAGCCTTAACACCTACATCGACACATGTTCAACATGGAACAATAATTGAAGATAATCAAGCGTTCGCATCAGATGATTATGATCATGTTTCTGATCTTGTACAAGAAGGTACATTATTTATTGAGATGAATTTTATATGTATGCATGTTTATATACATGAATTAAATATAAGTCGTGCTCTTTATTGAATTTTTTATCTATTTTTGTTGGACATGTGTATGCTGTTGTTGCACCCGAGGGGAATGAAGAGGAGACAGAGTACTGGTTGGCTAGATGTGTTGAGAGAAAATATAAGTTGGTACATCCTAGAGTGGATGATGATAACTTTGAGTATCCAACTGGTTCAGTCATTGTTGTTGGCACCTGGCTTCGAAAATATTTGATAAGAAAGAATGGCTTGCCTGCATTTGAAGATTATGAAAGACACAAGAAGATTATACATTATTCACATTTGATTTTGGCAACCAATATAAAACTAGTTAGATATCATGGGAGGCCTACTAATAAAGTTTTATGGACACTTTCAATGGATGATCATGAGACAATCATAGATGCATTACAAAAAAGAGAGGATGTGGATGGTACAATAGAGTAAATAAATATTGGTAAGTATATCTAGTTGTATGTATATATTTAATTGATATATATAAATTTGTCTTTAAATTCATTTCCTTATTAAAGTTTTATATCATTTTTTGTTTCAGGTCTCCCTTGATACAAAAAAGAGAGGAGATGCACTCTTATTACAATGGAATTCGAATCTACAGATAGGTAACTATATATAGTTGTAGATACATTTAGTTGAGAGTATAAATATAAAACTAAATTTAACTCATTGTCATTTTATAAAAAGTTTATAATTTATTTCATATCCCCTTAAGCCATCCTCGTATGTGCCATTAATCCATCTGCTTGCATCCCCTTTAAGTCTCTCTATTAATTCCCTTTAATTCATTCTATTAGGACCCCTTAATCCATATCCTTGTATATCTATCCTTAATCCATCCTCTTGCATCCCCTTAAGTCACTCTCTCAACACCCCTTAAGACATCCCCTTAAGCCATCCCCTTAGGTCACATGGTTTAGAGTTTAGGGTTTCTAGGGTTCATGAGATGATTAGAATAACAAATTTATATGGATTAATGGTTTAGGGTTGATCTCCTAGGATTTAGGTCATGTGGTTTAGGGTTTAGGGTTTCTAGGGTTCATGTGATGCTTAGAATAACAAATTTATATGGATTAATGGTTTAGGGTTGATCTCCTAGGATTTAGGTCATGTGGTTTAGGGTTTAGGGTTTCTAGGGTTCATGTGATGCTTAGAATAACAAATTTATATGGATTAATGGTTTAGGGTTGATCTCCTAGGATTTAGGTCATGTGGTTTAGGGTTTAGGGTTTCTAGGGTTCATGTGATGCTTAGAATAACAAATTTATACATGGATTAATGGTTTAGGGTTGATCTCCTAGGATTTAGATCACGTGGTTTAGGGTTTAGGGTTTCTAGGGTTCATGTGATGCTTAGAATAAAAAATTTATATGGATTAATGGTTTAGCGTTTAGGGTTTAGGGTTTAGGACCCTTAAGTCATATCCTCTTACATGGTTAAGGGTTTAGGACCCTTAAGTCATATCCTCTTACATGTACCCTTATTCCACAATCTTGCATCCCTTAAGTCACTCGCATAATTCCCCTTAAGCCATTCTCATAGGACCCATTAAGCCATACCTTAGGGTTCATGACATGCATCCCATTCATCCATCCTATGGAAAACATCATTTGAATTTTTATGAAATTTATAAGATCCAATTTTGTAACTTTTACTATATATTTACTTAAATGAATCAAAAAATTATAGAACTACTTACAGTTTACATTAATTATTTTTGCAGGTTCTCATTAAGTCGGTCTACCATGTGATTGTCACTGAAAAATTATTTTATCAAGAGACTATGTAAATATCAATTTTTGGTCTTCGCGTAAAAATTGATAAGCTAAATAATTGGATATACATGTGCACACATATATGTTTCATCATGTTGTATAGTTGTATGATTTTCAATTAACTTATTAGTAGCATTTTAAAAATCTCATTCCAATTTTATAGATTATACATTTCATATAATTGTTCAAATATTTTCTAGAATTGGTAAATAGTTAAAATTATGCGAGCTCTTAATTTATTATGAATATAATCTAAACTATTTAAGGAATATTTAAATTTATCACCTTTAACCATGTGATAAATTATATATTTATGAAATTTGATTGTAGCGATAAGAATTTATATCTAGTGCATGTATTACTTGAAAATTAGATAAAATATCTAGATCTACCTATACATATGAGTGCATATAATCATCAAAATGAACATAACATGATCATAATTGAATGCATATATATAATCATCACATTAAAGTCATCTGATATAAATAAACAAAAATATGTATATGTCAAGTCCAACACATAAAAGTTTAAATAAAACTAGAGATGTCTGGTCTATTTAAAATTTAAAACCATTTAACTATCAGGCTGATCAGTCAAATCAAGTCTCCTCTTTGTTCTAGGTTGATTAGATGTACCTGCATCATGCTGTAAAGAGTACAAGTAACTTGAAATTAGATTTAAATTTATTTATAAATTTTGATATAATTAAACATATTTAAACTTGACAAAATATAAACTTTTGGATAAAAAAAAATTAATTAATTAAATATCTAGTAAATACAATAAAAATGATTTTTAAGACATGAATAATTTACCATATGATCATGTGGATCTACTGGAACATTTTGTTCAACGGGTAGCATAACTGTCACTTGAGAAGATTCAAATGCCTGATCTACTATATCCTACATATTCATATAAAGCAATCAATATGTTAAAACCTCGAATATATATATATATATATATTTAAAAGATCCATAAAAATTGTTTAGGATATTTAGTAAAGTTTACAACCTTGAATGATATGACCTCAAGATCACGCACCTAAGATTGCCCATGCATAAATGTTGACGATGTCTCAGGTGCACCTGCAATGGGTGTCTCATGAAATGCTGCATATATATGTACAACAATTTGTATAGATCATTCACGCATGTGTATGTAAATGTAAAAATTAAATTAGATCTATGATGTGTATTTAATTCAAACTTAACAAACTTTTTGAAAGAACGCACCTGAGCTGATGATGACTCAGGAGCGCTCACCACAACTTGTGCTTGGTCAGCACTAGGCATGCTCATTTGACCTCCCTGCATCTAGATATAATATATATCAATCACACATCATGTGTAAACATTCAAAATAAATTAGATATATATATCCACACAAACTAAATTTAATATATATTGGTTTAAGTACCTGACCAAAAGGTGAGCCCATATCTACAACACTCGACATATAGACATGATCATTTTGAGTTTCAGACATTGTCTGATCATGCGTCTACACCAAACACTTATTGAATTAATATTGTATTATATATATAATTTGATGTTATTATTTAAACATGAATTTTGCACATTCCAAAAAAATATATATTAAGTTCAAAAGATGAACATACCTGTGTAAGTTGATGCTCAGAATATAGTAAATCCATAAATGACTCTGTCTCAGACGCAGGTGGGTCACCTGAAGTGGATGCCTGAGTATTCCTATTGCTGGAGCCTCCATGCTCTCTATTGACCACTTCAGCCGCCGCGTGTGAAGTCTGATGAGTGAGATGTCCTGAAAGTGAACTCAATGCTCCTAATGTCGATAGCATGGTTTGTTGCTGAAATGCAGCAGGAACACCAGGAGAAGCAGGAGGAACAATAGGAGCAATTGGAGCACGTCGTTGAGGATCAACACGTGCTCCCAATCTATGTTGGGGCATGCCACGCCTAGCTCCCTGAAATGACCTCATATCAAAATAGTTGGGTTTTAAACCCAACTCAAACTCTACCCATAACTTTCTCAAAAAGTATAGGGGCACCTCAGAATTGCCATGTGGTGGAGTATCAAACACCATCCACCATCTATCCCAAAAATGTGCAGCTATCAAGGGGTGCCTACACCATAAAATTGAAATTCTTTTTTTGGTGGGTGGAATTGGTTGGCTAGTTTGGGGGTTAAAAAAATACTGGCACAGGGCTTCTTTGGTAATTTTAAGGTCATTAATTTCTTTATAAGACAATCCATCTGCATAGAATTGTCTCCTCTCGTCTCTCCATTGATGGAAACTATCTAGGTCCGCATCAATAAATCGAACAGAATCGACAATAATTTGCATCGTAGATGCAAACCGTGAGAGATGGGGGGGAATTCTAGGCTCATTTTTTATCAGATCTATATTTTCTTGAATGATTGTAAGATTTTCCCTAATGCTCTCTCTCAACTGATCCTGGTCTACTATAGGGGGTGGGGGGTTAGGAGGTGGAGGGTTTGGAGGAATGGGGTTTTCTGGTGGTGGTGGGTTAGGATCTATGGGATCTATAGGAATATGTGGTTCAGGCATAAAATCCTCAATGCTAAATAGTGGATCCATGTGAATGTACAACCAAATGGCAATTGCACATGTTAAACAATTAAAAAATATATATCAACAAACTAATTAAATAATGCAGACAATTTGAAAGAACTATTTAAAAATCACATTGAACGTGCACAAATCCAAAATGCAATTCATTTGAAGACCATTCGATTTATCATTAAAAATCCATAGCATGTACACATTAAAGTTTATAATTTAAGTTTGTACAAGTTTTGAAAATTTCAAATTTGTGGTTTACAATTTGAGTTTTGGGTAAGGGTTTGTGTTCATATTTTAGAATGTAGGGTTTAGTGTCTATGTATATTAGAATAATGTAATAACCATTAAGATCTAGAAATTAAAAAAATTGGTTATAAGGATACATTTAAACATATAATAATAGAAACATAGGAATCATGGTACATTTGAAAGGGGAAATGATAATAGGAGTTACCATAGAACACAAAATATTGTTCATATGAGAGACATAAAAGGTATGAGAATTAAATATTATTTTAATAATAAATTATTAAACAATAGTATACTACATGAACTTAAAGGATGCAAATAAATTAAAATTATAGTGATTAAAAGTAATAATTATGCAAAAAAATAAGGAATCCAAACTACCAATTCGGTGGGGTCAAATCCAAGAAAGTTTGCAACCCAATCCTTCACCAATTATAGAATTTAGAGTTATACATTTTAATTTCTTGATTTTTTTAAATTTTGAGTAATAATAATGAAGGAAAATCTATAAGTTGATGTTCTAGGACGGTCCCCTTTGACAAAATGGTAACAATCGACCTAGATTATGTTGAATCGAGAGTGAAGGAAATGAAAATTCAATATGTTATGACTAAAAGTCTATGGTTGTTATAACAAATTGAGGGAAATGCATTGTCTTGTGATACCTCACAATTATCTCTACTAGAAATAAACTTTGTTGATCACACCTAAAGACCCCATTGTTATATAAGTTTGTAAATAAACTCTTTCAAAACTAAGATTGTGAGAAACAAAAATTGAAGAAATAAGACTAAAACCCTATGTGTTTTAAAAAGTTCCACTAGTATTCATGTTTTTTAAATCCTTATGAAACCATCAAAAACCTTAGGTACCTAAGTACGGGGATTCAATTCAAAAAGACATTGCTAATAGATTTATTTTTCAAGTTTAAGATAAAAAATTTAATCGATATAGATGAAGAATTTTTTAAAATACGATTTCATCTAGGGATATGTTGCCTTATATTAGAATTTTTATCACACTAATTCTAACTTGAACCATAGATGGGCTAATTATAACTTGAACCATAGACCCTAATTATAACTTGAACCCTAATGTATTCTAACTTAAACTCTAACCCTAATTGTAATTAAATCGGGTATCATAACCTTAGTTGAACACTAACCCTAAATGCATATAAAATTTTTAATCATAAACCTAATTAAATATTGATTGAATGTTTAACTCTCACCAAAATTACAGCCATTTAACCCTAGACTCTTAATTTAATTTTTACCCCAACCCTAGAACTCTACACCAATTGACGGGGCTAATTCTAACTCCAACCCTAACCTGCATCTTAAATTTTAATTCATAATTTCATAATCCTGAACCTAACCCTAATAAAAATATAACCCTAACTCTAAACCTAGTTGAATACAAACCCTAACCTCAACCCTTACCCGAATATTTATCTTAGAACCCTAACCCTAGAATGAATTTTAACCCTAGAAGCAAGTAATTGAATTCTTTAATATTAAAGAAGTAAACCTAATCACAACCCTAATTGTAATTTTGAAATCTAACTATACAATATATATTAAAGTTTAAGCCAAACCCTAATTGTACCCTAGATTTAACCTAATTTTAACCTACAAATAGGGTTTTAGTTTACGTTACGTTTTTTAGGGTTTTAGTTTACGTTATGTTTTCTAGGGTTTTAGTTTACGTAAATTCTAGGGTTTTAGTTTACATTACGTTTTCTAGGGTTTTAGTTTATGTTTTCTAGGGTTTTAGTTTACGTTTTCTAAGGTTTTAGTTTATGTTTTCTAGGGTTTTAGTTTACGTTTTCTAAGGTTTTAGTTTATGTTTTCTAGGGTTTTAGTTTACGTTTTCTAAGGTTTTAGTTTATGTTTTCTAGGGTTTTAGTTTATGTTATGTTTTCTAGGGTTTTAGTTTACGTTTTCTAGGGTTTAGGTTCAAAGATTAACGGTCTGAGTAAATTAGTTTTTTAGAACCTACAGTTTAGGGTTTTAAATTTCAAAACTAAATGTGTCAAATTTAGGTTTTCGATTTAAAATTTTATGTTGTTTGTTTAGTTGATGTTTTCGGTTAATTAAATGCAGTTTAAAAACTATTAAATATTAAATTAAAACAAACTAAACAAAAATAACTAAATAGCAATTATAAAACAAAAATAACTAAATAGCAATTATAATGCAAAAATATTGTAGAATTCAACCAACCTGGAGGTCACTGAGGTCAGGTGTGTCGACGGGAGGAGGTGAGAGTGAAAATTTGGCAGATTTCGGTCGTCCAAAATGCGTACACGATCTGCTGTTTCTTGTCCTGGCGCTCCAAACTCGACTGTGAAAATGACTTTCATAGTCGCTTATTTAAAAAAATAAATAGTCTTTAGAAACGCGTACGCGTTTTGAAACGCGTACACGTTTTAGGTTCGTATCCCGAAGCGTAACACGTACGCGTTATTGATTTAGGATCACGTATGCGATACATA
>CM021108.1:331157263-331216577 GCA_007115665.2 Sequoiadendron giganteum | reverse complement strand
TCCTCTTGATTAATAGAGGGAAAGAAGCTCATCATGATTAGTCAATGAATGGTTTTATACATTTGAAAAGTGTTGCTTATGCTAGAGAAGAAAAGGCAAAATGGGGTCATTTAATGTGTATGTGGTTAAGTAGCTGGTTATCAATATAAGGTGCATATGAGGGTTGTGGGTATGATAAATCACTAGGATAATGGTCATTATGGTTGGGAATTTTGTAACCAAGATAATGAGAATGTTTTGTAACCACAAGAGTGAAGGATTAATGGTTTTGGTAACCAAGAAATTAAGAAGTTTTGGTAGAAATAATAGTGAAGAAGGAACAATTTTAATCTATCTCATATTGCATGTGGTATGGATGGTCAAATGCATGTTAATATCTAGGAAAATCAAATGATCATGTCAATTAGTTTCAAGAAGAGGCAATGGATCTCTAGACTATAGGAGGTAGTGGCACAAGATACTAGATGTACAAGATTGACATGTGTTGGTCACATAAAAATATAAATCCAAAGGTTAGGTACATGAGGAGGATGTGTATAGGTGTCAACATTGGTTGATCAATAGTAGGAGATAGGAAAGAGAGTAAATACAAAGTGGTACATGTTGAGATAGATTTATGAATGCTCAATATCATCTTAGGTATATTGTTTTTTTATTTAATGTTGTTGATATTTTTCTTACAAATCAATGGGGTTTGTTAGATATGATGATCCAATTGTATTTTTGTTAATGCCAGTAATATTTTTTTGATTCAGGAAAAAATCGGTTTTGAAGGGGCCTCAAAAGCCTTTAACAAAAAAGAAGAGATAGATATAGCATGACTAAGTATAGTTCAGAAAACAAAAAGCTTCCAGAAAAGAAGACCCATAAAAACTAGCATGGAGTCAATGCCACAAAACAACCAGCAAAAGCCCAACAACAAGCCAACCACTAGGCCAAATTCTTCAGGATGTCCATGACCTCCAGCTCCAGTTGATTCATGTTGAGCGTCGCTTTCTTTAGCTCTTGAATGTTGGCAGGGGCCTTGTATTCCTTTATCTTTAGAGTCATTCAAAATCTTTTGCCTAGACCAATATACTCCTCCTAGCCTTTCTCTTTTTCAACATCCAATTCCTCAAAAATCTTCTCCTGATAAAAATTCTCCAGATTATCAACCATCATGTTCATTTTGTTCATGGTAGATTTTAATATCTTGTAGCTCATGTTCATCACCATCTAGATTGACTCTTTTATATTGTTAAGCTTGTCCTCCATAGAAGAAATCTTGTCATCATGATTACTCTTAAATTTCTAAAGATCTTCAACTATTTTCTTGAGGTAGTCCACCATGTATTTCTTTTATTCCTCAATCCATAAATCAGTAGCCCTATCTTTGTCTCTGATTGTATGGTCAATCAAATCAGGCCCTTCCCTCTTGTTGCTCAAAGCCCTCTATTTCAACTTAATTTCCTTAATTTCTCAAAAAACACCCATCTCATCAGTTTGAAAAAGTCCACAGCCCCGTTGCAAGCAATGGTGAGGATGTCAATAGGGAACTCACATTCGGATTTTAAAAAATGGTCATCTGCATTGAGGTCGCTAGGAAAATGAGGCTTATTCTCTTTGTCAGTGGTAGGGTAGCTAGAATACTCCGACGATGGGGTTGACTAAGACTCCTCATGATCAAAATCATAGGAAGGGTCAACCAAATCCTTTATTTTAACCTTCTCCTAGGGGGGCAATAGATTTTCCTTTCACCTTTGATTTGGCATATTCAAAGCCCTGGAAAATAACCTTAACTCTTCCTTTAGAGGTCAAAGAACTAGATTTAGAGGGGGTGCTAGCTTTCATCTTTCCTTTGCTATTGCCCTTCCCCAATTTAACCTTTGAGGACAGGCCAAACTCATCCTCCAAATCCATTTCCCATTCCTCCTTTTTCATGTAACTTTTTCCCAATTCATCCTTAGTAGAGACAAAGTGGGGAGAAGGGGACAATTGGGACAGGGCTTGCATGGGTTTAAAAAGCTCAAAAATTAAGACAAGCAAGCCTTCATGATGGATAGGGTATCTAATAGGGTTCATGATATGGTCATATAGACTGGTGTTCAAAGAGGTGAACAGATAGAAAGGAAAAGAAAACCTTACCTGATGTCAGAAGTGGTTGAGGAGCACAAAGTGGTAGCCAAAGACCCTAGTGTATCTCCCATCCAGAGTAATGTATTTCATAATTACCTTTAACACCTCCTTCCAAAGAAACTTAATTTTCTTGGAGTCATAGCTACTTTTAGAGACCCTACGAAGGTCCTCTTTTTCCTTCTTTGTCTTCAAATTTTTTTTCACCACCAAGTCTGAGATTTTCCTATCCCTGTAAAATTTGAGACTGTCCATAGAAAGCCCCGTCACCTCGGCAATTAGTTGCTCGTCGATGGCAACCTTTCTCCCAAATAAATTATTTTTTCCATTCTTCCATTCCTTAGAAAAGTACCTCATTACCTTCGAGTTCTAGCCATGAATTCCCCACCCCCTCTCCAACAGTGGTCACACCTTAGCTTTCTTCCCCAGCTCCTCACATTCCATTGGTTCCACATGCTAGCGATCACCACCCATTTCGGTAAAGTAAAAAACTCGCTTAGAAGGCTCCCAAAAGCAACACAAACTAATCTCCAAAAAATACAGAAAGCGTGTGAGGAAAAAAAATCAGGATAGCTATTCAAATTTTGGTACTCTAGCCTTCGATATCGAATTATTAAATAGTAGTTCCAAGACTGCATGAATTGACAATCCTCTTCCAAAATCATTAATTGATAAGGAAATTAGAAGCCTCCTCGTGGATTCTATCATACTTTAGTAAGGCTATGACATCAACCTCCATTTTGTCACCCCTTTGCCACATGGTTTTTTCTTTGGCATGAACACCCTAGTTAGTGAAAAATTTAGCTGCCGTATTAATTTCTCAGTAGGCATGGGAAATGAAGCATTTTTCAAAAGAGATTATAATCCCTTTAGATAGATTAATCCAGATTTATATGGTCCATGAAGGATTTTGGAGGCCCTTGATACATTCGATGATATTGCTAAAGTCCCCTTCTAACCAAATGTTATTGTAGTTCATTTGATGGGCAAGATTTAAAGCTTGGAATGCCCCTATGGCTTCAACAAGGTGGTTTGTATGGGTGCCCAAGGGGAGCACCACCACTGAGATAAAAATGAAATTCTCATCCCTTATCACTCCCCCATAGCTAGCAGGCCCAGGATTAGCCTTAGTCGCCCCATCAAAGTTAATTTTTACCTAGCTAGGAGGAAGGAAGTTCTAATGGATGCCATCTCTAGGTCCTTTAGTTGGTTTAATGGGATTATATATATAAAAAAGATAATCTTCCAAGCATCAAAAACTCCAAACTCATAATCTTGACACCTGACCTTTCCTTTTGCCTTAGTTTTAAAACTTAGCCAATTTAAGTTCTCTCTCACATCTCTAATAATTTTACCAAAACAAATTTCCTCTGAAACAGTAGAACTTCTAAAAGATTCTATTGTTTGTATATTTAAAAAATAATTCCCACACAAGGTGTGGGAAGATGTACCGCTAGAGAAACTTTAGCACTTGATTATTTGAGGGAGATTACCACTAGCAATATAAGTCCAAGATAGAGCCAAGAAAAACCCAGCTGAGGTTCCACAACTGCAAAACCCTGTACCAAATGTCATAGGCAAAAGGACAAAGGAGAAAGATGTGACACGTCCAATCTCCACACAACAAAGATGTAACATCTATTGTGAAGAGATATCCACGCTAGCAGAAATTGTAATTAGTCAATTTTGTTTCTGAAGGAGGATCCAAGCAAAAGATTTTTGGCATTTTGGATAGATAGTTAGAATCTTATTAGAAATTTTGTTGTAGAACGAAATGCATGCCTTCTATTAAGGTTGGTAAATACTACAATCAATAGTATTCTTACATAATATATTTTTTATATTATTCTAATCCATAAAATTATTTGATTACTTCTATGTATTTAATTTTAACTAGTGTTTATAAATATTAAAATAATGAAATATATTTAGTAATCATTCATTATACAAATCTTGGAGTACATTATAAAGATTTTGGAGTAAATATGCATCATCCTATTTGCAGTCACAGTGGGAGGGTCCTCAAAGAGAACAGTCCAAACCATGCAACAAGAGTCACACAGCAAAATCAACATGAAATATGGAGGCAAATTAAATTACAAACATTCTTGTTATCAAAACCTTGATTACAAACCGTCGGCCACATCCGGGCTCATAGATTCGGTGCACAGGCCTAGTTACAACAAGCTCAAGATATAGTGCTCTTACATGTGAGTGAAAATCTTACAGATTGAAATCTATTTTCACCATAATCTATTCTCCTGATTTTTTCCTCCAATCTAATGATTCAATACTAGCTTTATATCGCATCCACAGATCAAGAAACATCTGCATCAACCAAAGATCACTACAATCTCCGAGAAGAAAAGTGTAATGTGTGCAAGAACAGGTCAGCCTCAAATCTGAAATTCATCCATGGTAGATGTGTAAGATGAAGTGTCAATCTAAGTGTAAGGTTGAGGAAATTCCATGGAAAAAATCTAAACACACTGTGAGGATCCACAAATCACGAGAAAGGTCCACGATCGATCCAACTAGCCATTAGGTTTTGAAGTTATTTTGGGGCCAGTCTCAAAAACTGTCACATACTCCAGAAGCGATAACTTGCTCAAAAGAGATCAAAATGAGTTGAAATCTTGGAATATGAAAATTGAACATATCCACAATGAAACCATAGGTACCAAGACATAGCAAGCAAACATGAAGAAACACTAGATCTGCCAACTCGAACCAAAACAAGAACAAAACTGAATGAAGATATTTTTTGGTTGATGTAAGATTACCAAGAACCAAGGATGCTCCTACATTAGACATCCTGGGTTATTGAAAAGTGAGCCTCTCACTTTACAGGGGCCAAACAAAAACCAATACTGTCTACCTCAACCCGAGAAATCCAAGAAGAATCCTCCACTAGTCTACGCTTCCATTTTACCAAATATTTCATGTGCTGTCTTCCACGAGTCTTCCTTCCATCCCTGACATCCAAAATCTTGTCTAACTCATATGATTGTTGTTTAGGAAACTATTCTTTCAAATTCACCTTGTTCTCTCCACTGAATTCTACTTCATGGTACTAGTGTAGATCTACAATGTTGAATATAGGTGATATACCCATGTCATCTAGTAACTCTACTTCATAAGCATTCCTTGAATCAAACTTCTTTGAAATTTTATAGGGTCCAAAATTTCTCATCTTCAATTTACTATATGTTCCAACTCGAAATCTTTCTTTCATCAAGTACACCATCACTTCATCTCCAACTCCAAACTCCTTATGTCTCCTTTTTTCATCTACTTTCTCCTTATACTTTTGGTTCATGTTTTCTAAATGTTGTTTCACTTGAGTATGCATTATCTTCATATGTTCTATAAATTATACTACTTCTCCACTCCTTTTATCTTCCATGTTGATGTATCTCAACTCTAATATACCTCTAGGATGAACTCTTGTAACAATCTCAAAAGGTGTCTTTCCAGTACTCATGTTCATTGAAATATTGTAGGTAAACTCTACTTGTGCTAGGGATAGATCCCAACTTCCGGTCTTCTCTCCAACCAAAAATCTCAGAAGATTTCCCAAAATCTAGTTCTCTACCTTTGTTTGTCCATCTATCTGTGGGTGAAAAGTAGAACTGAACTTCAAATCTGTTTTCAACTTCTTCCAAAGTGTCCTCCAAAAATAGCCAAAAAACTTTGTATCTCTATCTAAAACAATACTCCTAGGTAATCCATGCAATCTCACCACTTCTCTGAAAAACAAATATGCTACATGTACTACATTCATTGTCTTCTTACAAGGTATGAAATGTTCCATCTTAGAAAAAAATTCCACTACTGCAAATACTAAATCATTACCTCTTTGTGTCTTAGGCAGACTGAGTATGAAATCTATATTGATATCCTCCCAAGGTCCTTGTGGTACTATTAAAGGCTTATAAAATCCAACATTCTAACTACTTCCCTTTGCAACTTGATAAAATCTGCAAATCTATACAAATTTGCTGACATCCTTAAGAATCTGGGGCCAAAAGTAATTCTCACTCACCAATGCTACTGTCTTGTTGATTCCAAAATGTCTTGCCAATCCTCCATTATTTTTTTGTTTTACCAAGCTATCCCTCATCAAAATTTAGGGTACACACAACTGATTCCCTCTAAACAACATGTCCTCTTGGATGAAATAATCCAACCATTGACTTCTATCCTCTAGGATTGATTCTCTACATGCTCTCCAAGGTTTTACAAAATCTGGGTCTTCCTTATACAAGTTCCTCAATTCATCAAATCCTAATACCTCCACTCTCATCAGTGCTAGTAAATTCATTCTTCTACTCAAAGCATAAAAAACTCTATTTGACTCTCCACTCCTATGTTTCAAGAAAAAAGTGTATCTCTATAAGAAATCCACCCATCTCATGTGTTTCTGATTAAACTTACCTTGATTGTTCAAATACTGTAAAGCTTGACGATCCGTATACAACAAAAAATATTTAGATAGCACGTAATGTCTCCACTTTTTCAAAGCTTGAACTATGGCATAAAACTCTTGATCATATATTGAATACCTTCTCCTTGAATCATTCAACTTCTCATTTAAATAGGCTACTAGTCTTCCTTCTTGACTTAACACTACTCTAATTGCATTTCCACTTGCATCACATTCTACTTGAAACACCTTATCAAAATCTATGAAATGATCTTACCTCTCCAATGATTTCAGGTGTAGGCCATTCAACAATAGCTCTCACTTTCTAAGGATCCATCTTCAATCCATCCAGTGGTATCACAAATCCTAGATATACTAATTCCTCCTTCATGAAACTACACTTCCTTAGGTTTATTAGCAAATGTTCTTCTTTCAACCTCTGCAAAACTTGTCTTATGTACAAAAAATGTTCCTCACTAGTCTTACTAAAAATCAAAATGTCGTCCAAATATACAATCACAAATTTACCCAATAATTTCTTCAATACCTCATTCATCAACCTCATGAAAGTACTTAGTGCATTTGCCAACCCAAAAGGCATCACCAACCACTCATGCAATCCTTCATTTGTCTTGAATGTTGTTTTCCACTCATCTCCTTCTTTGATTCTGATATGATGATATCCACTCTACAAGTCTATCTTTGTAAAGTGCTTAGCTCCACTCAAACAATCCATTATTTCATCCATCTGGGGTAAAGGAAATCTATACTTTAACATGATCTTGTTTATGGCTCTAGAGTCGGTACACATTCTCCATTCTCCATATTTCTTAGGTGCAAGTACAATAGGTACTACACAAGGACTTAAGATTTCTCTGATCAAACCTTTCTTCGAAAACTATTGCACTTTTCTATTCAATTCTTCATTCTCTATTGGTGTCATCTGGACTTAAGATTTCTCTGATCAAACCTTTCTTCGAAAACTATTGCACTTTTCTATTCAATTCTTCATTCTCTATTGGTGTCATCTGATGTGTTGCTTTATTAGGAAAACTAGCTCTAGGAATCAGATCCATGCAATGACTAATACTCCTTACAGGTGGTAATCCATCAGGTATATTATCTGAAATGATAGCCTCATATTCTGTCAGCAACTCTCTTATCTCTTCCGGTTGTTCTTCTACATGCTTCAAGTCTTCAACTTTCTTAGGCACCAATGCATAACACATGTTCTAATGTATCAGTCCATCTACAAATCTCCTTCCATCAACCAAATAGATTCTAAAGTCTGATTCATCCCCATTAGCAACAATGGTGTATATGATATTCTTTCTATCATGAATAGCTTGTCGATCATACTGTCAAGGCCTTCCCAACAAGATATGGCATATATCCATAGGCATAATATCACACAAAACTTTGTCATGGTAGTTTCCTATCTTCAATTTCACCAAACATTGTTCACTTACTAGTATTTTATGCTCATCTTGAATCCATTCTATCTGATAGGGTTTAGGGTGTTTCAACCTTTCCAACTTCAATTTGGTTACCATTTCTTTAGAATCCGGTTCTTTGAACTTCCACTATCAATGAGAACTTTGCAACATTTACTAGCTACCTTATGTATTTGGTCTTGAACAAATTCTTTCTCTGCAATGGTTCTTTCTCCAATTCACTTTGACACAATACTCTCTTATTAACCAATACCTCTCCTTCTTTCGGTTGATTAGATGATCCAACATGATCCTCCTAAACAAATTTTGTTCTCCTATTTCTCTCAGTCTTTCTGCTTGACTCTCTTTGTTTTCATTCAAAGGCTCTATGTCCTTCTCCACCACATTTAAAACAAGTTCCCCTTAATACTCTTTTCTCTTGTCTATTGTCATCTTTTCTATACCCTTCATTTCTATAACCACCATATCCTCCTCTTTTGTAAGAATTTCCATCATCTCCTCGGTATAAATTTTCATTCTTATTGACCTCCTTATTTTGATTTTCAAAGGTTCCTCTTCCTCCTCTAGTAAATATTCTTCCTCTCTGAAATCTTCCACCTCTTCCTCTTTGTTTTTGTTCATGTCTTTTATTCATCTTCTCCTATGCTTTTAGGGAAAACTGATATGCCTCTTCCACAATCAACAATTTAATCAAACTAATCCCATCTTGAATAGATAGCCTCAAACCATTCACATATCGGGCTACTTGTTCAATCTCATCTTTTTAATGTCTAGATCTGGTATTCAACTTATATAATTCCTCAGTATACTCTATCATACTTGATTCATTCTGCTTCAGGTTCTATAATTTCTTGAACAAAATAATCTGGTAATCTATAGGCATAGACTTTGTCCTCAAATTTATTCACCATCTAATCCCATGATCTTATCTTCTCCTTTCCTTTTCTTTGTCTATCTATTTGTAAATGTTCCCACCAAAGGGATGCATGTCCTCTCAACTTTGTATAGGAAAAATTCACCTTCTTATCATCTAGGGTACCTTCAAAATCAAAGTATTTCTCCATTTTTTTAACCCAATCCAACAATTCATTTGAATCCAACTTACCATTATAGTCTGGTGGATTGAAATGTGGCTTAGTGTTTACTTTGGTTAGGGCTCTTGTGAACATCTCTTCCCCCTGATCAAGGATAGGTTGCTCTTCTCTTGAAACTTCTTCTTGTTCTTCTACTTCTTCATCACTTACATCATCAACTGGTCAACCTCTTCTGTGGGCCATTTCAACCGCTTGTAATCTAGCATAAATTTCTCTCACCATTTCCATTACAACAGGGTCTACATTTCCATGCAATCCATTTCCTCTACCATTTCTTCTTCCCGCCATCTTTACACAAGTCCTCGATAATTGCAGGTCGGATCCTCAATCTGTCACCCTACAAAAAATCTTCAACAAGACTATACAACTTCTAAAAATCTCATACGGAATGAATCTTGCTCTAATACCAGTTTGGTGTAGTCACAGTAGGAGGGTCCTCAAAGAGAACTATCCAAACCATGCAACAAGAGTCACACAATAGAAGAAACACAAATTATGGAGGCAAATGCAGTTACAAACATTCTTATTATCAAAAATTTTGATTACAAATAGTCAGCCACTTCCGGGCTCACAAATTCGATGCACAAGCCTAGTTGCAACATGCTCAAGATATAGTGCTCATACATTTGAGCGAAAATCTTACAGATCAAAATATATATATATATATATATCATAATCTATTCTCCTAATTTTTTCCCCCAATCTAATGATTCAATACTAGCTTTATATCACATACGCGGCTCAAGAAACATCCATGCTAGCCAAAGATCGCTACAATATCTGAGAAGAAAAGTGTAACGTGTGCAAGAACAAGTCGGCCTCAAATCTAAAATTTATCCACGGTAGATGCGTAAGATGAAGTGTGGACCTAAGTGTAAGTTCGAGGACACTCCATGGAACAAATCTAAACACACTTTGAGGATCCAGAAGTCATAAGAAAGGTCTATGATCGATCCAACAAGCTGTTAGGTTTTGAAGTTATTCTGAGGGCAGTCCCAAAAATTGTCATGTACTCCGGAAGCGATAACTTGCCGGAAAAATATCCAAATGAGCTAAAAGCTTGGAATATGAAAAAATGAATATATCATTAATGAAACCCTAGGTATGCAATATATGGCGAGAAAACATGAAGAAACACCGAATCTACCAACTGAATGAAGATATTTTTTGGTTGATGCAAGATTGCTAAGAACCAAGGATGCTCTTGCATCAGGAAGGCTTTTTGTGCCTATTATGACCTCATCTCAATTTAAGGCTTGTACAACTCTCACATTGTAGAATGTCATATTTACAAGAGCACTAAAATGTGTAATCAATAATATTTTTACGTGTAAATTTTATATTATTATTTTTAAATTAAAAATAAAAAAACATAATAGGTTTAAAAAATAGATTTAAATAAATTTTGTGTTCTATTTAAATAGAGGATTAAGTGCATCACTTTTAGTGGTTGTGGGAAAGAACGTGTCTATTGTTGAACTTACAAGTTTAGGATTCAAGTGTCATTTGAGGTCATCAAACACTCTTTAAGTGAGGGGATTTTCCTATATTTTCCTTTGTAGTATATTAATTTATATAGTTTAGAAATAAAGAAGCAAATACTTATATTCTCATAATATATTACTACTCTAAATAAAAGTGCATAACTTGTAAATATTTGAACTTTATATTACTTTACATATCTGTCTAGGTTTATAAATGGCCTGGAATTTTAAAATTCTTTTAATTATGTGTTAAAATTTATTTATTTAAAGGTAGAATCCTATTTTACCTTAATCATCACAATATTATATAATTTATTGAATACTATGGAGATAAATTCATTAAATGGGATAATAGATTTGTATAATTTTTTTTATTGTAAAATAGAAGTTGTATTGATATAGCCATAAAAATACAAGTCATCTGCAACATAGGGAACCCAAAATGTAGAGATACTCTACCATAGACTGTCGACCAAACCTACCCCACAAGACCAAACACTTAGACAAAATACTAAAACATAGAGCCTTACCATACATACAGTCGAACCATGACAGAAATTTGAACCACACCCCAACCCCAAAGACATGCACCAAAAAAATCTATTACATGTTAACCATGGACTTAGACCTAGCCAAAGTCAAGAAATTTGTTTTCTAGGGAAAATGCATAGAAATTTGGAATCCAATTTGCACTCAAAGCAAGAGGAAGCTTCAATGCCTTTTGAAGATAACCCACCTCGACCACCGCCATCTGCTTGTGTTGCACCAAAGACATGCCTTTGAGATCGAGGATGAAGGTATAATATTTCACTACTTCACCTGGCAAATGAATCATCGCTAGATCCCATAGCCGAGGAACACCCATTTCAGGTGAGGCTGCATAGAGTATCTCCTCAAGGCTAACCAAAAAAACTGCCTTAAAAGATTTCCTTATCAACAACTCAACATCCTTATTTGCCATCTGAATGTCCAACAACACCGTCAAGAAGTGCTAAGTGATTTTGGTTTCCACACAATATGACTCTGAATCCCCCAGGAAGCCCTTTCCTAGAACCATTTTCACCACTGCCAATATGAGGGAATCAAATTTCTTAAGAATCCACTTAAGCCTTTGATCAGTTACAGGCCCATGGAATGCCATTTTCCTTACTATGTTGTCAAGTTGGATTAGCGTGTCCTCCCCAATACTCATCAGGGTCTCAGAAAACATGCGAACTCAAAATTTGGAGAGCTCTGCCATCTTTCCCAAATACACTTAATATTCAGAAATGACAAAACTACCACCCTAGGACAAATATAAGATTTCTCCAATGAATGCCATGTCCTTGGTAATATAATTCTTAGTGGAGTAAGTCATCCTTTCCATAATTAAACTTGGCTATATTGTTCATACCTTGCAAAAAATCAACTTTGTTTTGATGCTAGATCACCACCACACACGAGAAAAATACAACACTCGGTCCCAAAGCTTAGTGTGGAGTTACGAAAATGATTTTCGTATCACCCTTGACACTTTTATCATTAACTTGAAAGGATTGCAATATTAAATTTTGTCAGGGAGAATAATTATTCATACCCAAGCCTCGAACTTCCCAAGGTGACAATGCCATGTAGGCAACCAACAAAGGCAACTCAACCAAACCCCACCACGTCAGTTGTCGAAGGCCGGGTATACGCTTCACATCTCTATTTGTGAAGAAAAGCAAAAAATGTCGATAGGGGAGGAGCCAATAACAAATTTGCCATAGACTCTCCATAATTGCTAGTGTGGAAAGTCATCCATCCAATCGCCCACACAATACATTTGTATAATTACCATTAAAACTTGTGAGTCATTTATCGACAACGTTGTTTACATCAATGTCCAATACCTCTATTTATTCTTTATTTCTATCGTTGTTAACTATCAATAGCAATGCCAAACTAATGGTTTAGGAAGTTGAATCCTTCAATGCTAGCACTAAAGTATATCAATAATGCTCCCTAGTATCACATTATTTTCCTAACATGAATATATATTCTAGCAATATTTTTCTATACATGTTGAAGGTTAAATTATATAGAGGAAAGAATCATTTCACTAAGCGAAAAATATGTCATTTACACCATATTGTGATGCAATTGTGTCCTAGCATAAAATTATGAGGATGACCAAGTTTGATATTTTTCATTCTACTTCTAATACATCCAATTTTAAGCAATTCTATATTGCTATTAAAAATTTATTATCAAAATAGTGAACAAACCTCTCTTAGCCATCTAAACTAGGCAAGCCCTAACATGTGACAAGTTTCATTCAACACATATCTACTTGTTATGTAGGTTAATTTAGTTTAATCAATTTATTATATATTCAACTCATTAATTTATTTAGGGGATTTGCATTTACCTTGTTTGTCTTAAATATTTTTTTGAGAATACTATGCTTGTTTATTTATTTACAAACAATAGAAAAATCTAGTGGAAGTGAAGATGCAATGTTACATACATTAGATCATTTTCATATTATGAATATATTATTGATGATGATACATTAATGAACATATTTTGAGGATACTTTAATTGAAAGAGAAAGGGCCAATGGTTGATTCATGGCATGGATATTACACATTATTCCATGCTTTATTAAATTCTTTCATATATTGCTTTACTCTTGTTCCTAGAGTTCTTGTGTTTAGTTATTCTTATATTTCAACTTAAATTGATTATTCCTTGGGATATCTTATCATTTATATATGTATCATATCGATACACCATTTTTATATGCTTACAAAGACTCTCTTGTGGACCATAGTATGCCTAATCATGATGAGTATTTAGAGAAATATGTACTTCACTATTATGATGTGGGGTAAGTACAAGAAATTGAGTCCAATTTTTATGGAAGCATTGTGAGGAATTTTTTTTCAAAAGGAATGAATTTTGGAAATATGGCTAATAATTTTTTTTTATGAAATTAAAAATGGAAAAATGTGTAGTTTTCAAATACATAATTTTCTTAGTGTTGAACCTATATTTTTTTTTATTAATTCTTTTTAATAGATAATTTTTTAACTTTGACAATATAGTTAATATTAAAACCCATTATTGATGACAATATATAGTTTTAAAGTATTTAATTTTTTTAGTGTTGAAAATCTTTATATATATAATAAATTTTTAAATAAAAAATCCTCATAAACATTAAATGGCACATATTACTATTCTTTAAAAACATTTGATTTTTTTATTTTCAAGTATTTGATCAACCTGGACATCATTGTCTTCATGATGAAAAAATCATGTTACAATTATTTTAGGTCGAATTATGTTGGTTGTACATGATGGGTTTTAGAAAAACCTTCCCTTAAGTAAACATTTAATTAAAACATATTTACTAAAAAATTACGTTTTTTATACCAAAAATCACCATCATATGAATCTTTCCGCAAAAGTATTTTAAAAAATACTTTCATTTGTTACTTTTTTTTGTCATATGTGCACATGTTTAGGCCTTTAAATACCTTTTTTAAACCACTTTTATACATCCTTTACAAAATCGATTTTTATTATCTAGGTATTAAAAAACCTAAATATTTAAAACTAGAAATAAAATTTCACTTTTCATGTTTTTACATTATATTAATATTTCATATCTAGGTGCTTCAAATTGTTATCCCAACTATGAAAAGCTTTAATTTAAAGGAAAAATGCTTCCTCTTTTTTACCAAAAAGTAAATCCAAGTTCTTTCACTTATCCATCTCTCATGTTCACATCTTATTAACATGAAAAAACACATGGACTAATCTTACATCAACAAGAACCTCAATATTTGTGATCTCTTATTATTTTACTAGGCTTATGTGAGGATGATGTTCAAATAACTAATGATTAATCTATTTAATACACATAGCATAAGACACATTGTTCATAATAATATCTCTAGCCCCATCATTTCTTATAAACCATACAACCTTTCCCATCATTTGAACACCATCATGAGAAAACTACAAAATTTTAAGAATATATCAATAGTTTATAAGAATCTTAAAAGAAAAATCACATAAAGGAGATACTACATAATTTTTTGACATTTGACATGTCTTCTCCATCAATCAAATTTTGTGTGCCCCATTTTTAAATGTATCATAGTAGAGGTGATCCATCAATTCATATACATACACCTTCAAAAGTACATAATTAGATTAATTTTATGAGGATAAATTACTTTTTAGGTCATTTCTAATCTTGAGTGATTATATAAAAACTTACTTAATTTTGTTATCTATCTCACTCTTCAATTTTTTAATTTTGGAAATTCATTCAACACTTTCATTAATCATTTCCTACATATTATTGAGCCTAAGCTAACAATTAAAAAAGAAACATAATGTAAATAAGGATGTAATGATATAATCAATGAGTATGTGATTTTATTTCAAACTAAAAGAAAAGATAAGTTTTGAAGTACTAGATAATGAGCTTCAAGGTTTATTTATTAATGGCTTTCTTTAAATAATATTTAGTTTTTGATTGGAAAAAAGGTGGGTTAATCAAAATGAATTGATCAAGATGATAAACCACTAAAATTTTCAACCACAAACATTCAATTATGAGAGCCAAAATTCCAAAATAATAATTTGAAACTAACCCTAACTGAACTATGGAAACTATGAGGGGAGTTTTTAGAGCTAAAAGTGATGTGTACCTTGCTACAAGATGCTTGATTTTTAGGTCACAAAGGACTCATTCGCCTTTAGTGGAGAATGGATCCCTATTAGGGTTCCTAAAACTGAGATTTGAGTTCGCTTCCTTGAAGTCTGCACTCTTAGATCCTAGGTTGCCAGCTCCTAAAAACTTGGTGTAATACCCCTCCGTTTTGCTTCTCGTTCAGTTTTCTTTATGCTATGTTTGGTTGTAGTTACTTTGATACTGGATACATTTTTTTATGATGTTTTGATCGCTACTATTGAGTGAAAACTATTATTGTGGGATGTGGTTATCTGGTTATTGTTCCACTTGCATTATGGATTAATGATGTTGTAGAGTTAGCATGAGATGTTATTATGAGATTATTGGAATTATGATGGAAGTTTCAGTTTTGATGAGTGTAATGGTGAAGAGGACGGGTTCGCATCAATCGCTTGCAAGCACCCTGCGAATCCATAATTTCTTCTTTACGGTGTGTATTATATGTTGGATATATTGTATGATGTTGTTTACTTGTTTTCAGGATTGCAGGTAGATGACATCGAGTCCACCTGGTTTCACAGGTTTGAGCGACCAACGATTAAGTTGAACTAGAGATAGTAGCTAGGTAACATGTGTCAAGTTTACACCCTAGCCTTAGTGTGTCATTAGTTGTGTGTGTCAAGTCATTGTCTATCTTGCTTTAATGTTATTTAATTCTGATGGATTCTTGATTAGGAAATAAATATTTAGAATAATTGCATTTTAATCATGTTGATGATTATTGAATTTAAATAATGCAATGTGGATAAAAGTTTATATATAAATTAATTAATTATATTTAATTTATTTAATTAATTAAATTTAATCCAAGGGGGTTGAATTTAGTTATTAAATAATTAAATTAATTAATTAAACGTGATGCAAGAAAATGAAAGGAAATAAAAAAATTAAAATTAATTTTGAAATTTAATTTCAACGTGTGGGAATTAAATTAGAAATTATAATTAAATGTTTACTTGGCAAATGAGTTTCAACTTTGGAAATTAATTTATTATTTGAAATTGCATTTTAAATTGAAAGTGGGTTTTCAAAAATTGGAATTGGAATTGAAATTGAAATTAATATCTAATTTGCATGCAATGTGAATTAGGGTTGTAAAAATTGAAATTGAAATTGAAATTGAAATATCTAATTTGCATGTAATGTGAATTAGGGTTGTATTAGGTATTTTTGTTTTATAAAAAATGCATGTTTTAATTTCAGAGCAGGAAAAAGTCTTAGAAAAAAATACATTTTTACAGCAGAGAAGAAATTTTGGAAAATTGCACAAGAAGGGTTTGAAGAAAATTTTGATTGTAGAATTGATTGAAGGAAAGATTGTTTGCATTTGTTGGGTTTTGGATTGGATTCATTGGAGGATTGAAGAAAATTCAAGAAATCTTTGGAGGAGGCTTGCATCAGAAATTCATCTCTTCCTGTAGCTTCTTGTACCAGGTTTTCCTCTTTGTGTTTTATTGTTCTTGATTGTTTTTTTTTAAATAGTAGTGATTAAAGATTTGTTTGTTAAATCTGTTTTAGAAAATAAATTTGATATTAGAAGAAAAGAATTAAATAAATTTACAGCCTTTGCTTGTGAAAATTCTTGAGTGAAAATTGTGAAAACCTCAGTTGAATTTAAATTATTTGGGGAAATCGATTATGTTGTTATTGAAATCAAACATAGAGATTGAACAATGCATTTAGAATGTTTTTAGAAAATGAAACCCTCTGTTTATTATTAAAAATCGGATTTTAAAATCCGCAGGGTAGTTATATTTTTTCATGGTAAAATGGTCTGGTTGCGTCGCATATAACTCCACTTACACAAACTGGGTTGTCAGGAAATTTAAAGGTTTCTGCACCTTGAAATTTTCTTATCCTGTCAAAAAATCGCAAATACCCAGATCGTAGTTTTTGAGTTATGCTTGAAACACGAGACTGCTATTAAGTTATTTTCCCATGGCTGCTCTGATAATAAAATAATAATAAATTGATATTTATAAATATTAATATTTTATGTATTGTTATTATAATATTAAAATATTATTTAATAATATTTTATATTATAATTTATAATATTAAAGTATTATATTTATTTATATTATTTTAAATAAAATTTGTATATTAGATTAGTGGAATTAAAATTATAAATGTATGGGGAAATTATTGTTTATTTTAAAATGGCATGTTAAAGTTTA
This sequence comes from Sequoiadendron giganteum, assembly GCA_007115665.2. Taxonomy (NCBI): domain Eukaryota; kingdom Viridiplantae; phylum Streptophyta; class Pinopsida; order Cupressales; family Cupressaceae; genus Sequoiadendron; species Sequoiadendron giganteum. The sequence goes on along the minus strand of CM021108.1, from coordinate 331,199,098 downwards.
ATTGAAGGAGTTAAATATTTGATTTAAAGAATGCATAATTTAAAATTTAATTATGGAATTTAAATTCATGTGTAAAAGGTCCAATTATTAATTTGATTTAATTGGAAAAATATATAGATGATATTGGGTTATAGTCCAATTATTGATCTTATTTTAACACAATAAGTTATGGAAAAGACCAAATGTTAATTTGATTAATTTTATAATGATTTAATTTGCAAGGGCAATTGGTTATTTAATTTAAAGCGAAATGTTTTGAGTTATAGTTGAAAATACTTATTTTGTTAAGAGCAAATAGAAAATAAAATATTAGTGTAATTTCTCTTCTATTTGAAAAGATGAATTCTTAATTTAGTTTTATCGATATAATGAATTACGTAATGAAAAGAGACCATCCAAACAAGACCACAATGACCTGTCTCTTATTGTGTAAGGTAATTAGATTTGGGTATACCCTGCCACGCAACCCTAAAGGAAGTTTCAATTCACTAAACAAGCGTACTAATTTTTATTTTTTTTAAAGTGAATTAAACCCACATGTTCAACTATGATTGACAACATCCCCTAGGGTTACATAACTGAGATTACTTAAATCCCCATTAACATACATCATCTAAATTACATTGCAAATAAATAACTCAAGTAATAACATTCAATTAACATAAGAAGATACAAGATAAGAATAGAGCATCCATTACATAAATCATTATCAGATTACAATCCTCATTCCTAGAATGAGTCAAAATACATAAGAGTCACAATTTACATAAATCCACCTCATCATTACAAGAGGGGTATAATCAACATCATTACAATTTGAATACAAAGTACAAGAAATAATAACAAGATCCGCGAGCTGTCCATCTGGATGTCTCGCCACCAAGTACTGAAGATCAAGGGGGACCCAACGGTTTTGGTGCATGTTCCACCCAACCTAGTGGTACCCGAAGGCCCACCCCCCATGCTAGGAGATAGTAACAAAGTAACATGGATGAGAAACCTACGACCTCAAACCAAAGGCAGACTCATACTGATACAAACTGACTCAACCACACATATGCACAATATAAGTCTAACTCTAATCATGGTTACATTGCTTCCAGACATATTATAATCAAGTGTGCTAAAGAAACCATACGCACAACATAACACACAACATACTCAGTGTTATCCTAGACAGAGTGTCATCACAAGGTTCGTCATGAGATATCCTTTGGGCATTCTTCATAGGCTCCGGAAATCCTGGTGGCCTCAACCGAATCCCGGCACTCATACTCACTCAAGCGGAATCAACTACCTCTCATATGGACAAGATAGTGATCTTGCCATTCCAGGCCTTCTCACTCACCCCAAGTCTAAACAAACCCTTGTGCCTGTGAGTGAGGTTAATTTATCTTGGTTAATGTGAACTACATCCTAATATGCTAAGTATATTTACTTTAGTTCTCAGTTGTTAAAATCACTTTTGAAGGTTTCCCGGTTTACCTCTTTGGGCTCCGGCCCCTAACAAAAGCCACTCTTCTAATTGGATAACACACTACAAAACTAACTCCAAGGGTTACTCAAGTGCTACAGAATTGAACCAATAAACTCTCTCCAATCCTAGGAGGCAACACAAGAAATCCACTCCAATACTAGGAGGATACAAGATAATTGTAACACTACCCAAGGGAAATCAAAACAATATTTTAACAAGGGAATGACCCACGTTTAACTGGAAGACTTTACAACACAACTACTCAACAATCATTCACAGAATATTCAATAAAAGATACATCATGGACTCATGCATTGGCAATGAAAAATACTACTTTTGGTTATTCTAAAACCATGTTCCTAATCTAATGTTTCTCACAAAAGAGGAACTATTCCATTCTATACTTTATATTGAACAATAATTCTTCATCAAAAACTTAAACTTTTCAACTGAATTAAATCATGAGAGTGATAAACTTAGCTATAACTAGTTGTTTAGTTGGAGGATGCTTCTATGTTTAACAAGATATTTAACTACAACCTCCACAAAGAAATCTCATGCATATAACTAATATTCGTTATAAAAGAAAAATCTCCCTTCTCATTTGATTCAAGAAATCAACGATATAAAAAAAAAATCATTCTAATAAGATTATCTAATTTAATATATAATATTAATTATATTCATAAAAATATACATATATATTAAATATCATATATATCTAAATATATAATATAAAAAGAATATATATATATATAATATATATAAATAAATAAATATCATATAAATACAAAGTTAAACCATATTAAAATTAAAATTGAAAATAAAATAAAATTAAAATTAAAATTAAAAAACGAAATTAAAAAAAAACATAAATAAAAAATTTCATAAAACGAAATTTAAATAAAACATAAATAAACAAAAAAAATAAAATAAAAATAAAAACAAACACTGGCGGATGTGACAGGGTACCCCGTACCCTGCGCACAGTCCGCAGTGCTTGCACCGACTGTACTATACGTATAGCGGCCGGCGGTACCATGGGGGCCGTAGTCCCATTGGACAGTGCGTCCCCCATGCTGGTGGCGCACTGCCCAGTGGGTACTGCGTACCCACTGGTAAATACAAACAACAAAACACAGTGGGGGTCGAATCCCCCCCACTCTATAAAATTTAAAATTTTATTTTTCACAAAATGCAAAATAACAAATCGTACGCAGAGTACGATTCAACACGGGTCCGTACGGCGGCCCAAAAACAACATTAATACCAGGAATTAAAATAAAATTTTATATATGTGTTTATATAAATTATATATATCATATTCAGAATATGGTATATGTAATGTATATTAACATATATATAATTTTTTTTTCCAGAATTTCCTCTTCTAGTGAAATTGAAGAAAATAAGTTAACAACCAGAAAATAAAATTTTGCAAACATAGAAACCTTTCAAAACAAAGGTTAAATTCTGAATAGTAAATGAAACCATTCCCTTTTCTTGGTGTTTTTAGATAATTCTAAACACAAGAAGATTAATACATTGATCTAGGGTTTTTCCACAAATTTTCTAAAAGGGTTTGCATTTTAACTCACATAAATCTGAATATCAAAATATTGAAGTTTAACCTAGGGTTTCAAGAAAAATCCCCCATTTACAAATTTCATATCATTTTAACTAATAGGTTAAACTAGGAATAAGAAAACAAGGAAATAAAAGAGAACCTGGTTATTTGCAGCCACCAAATTTCTTGATGCAGAATTTCCTTTGGACTCTTCACAATTTCTTTTCCCCAATGCAAAGAATTTCCAGCAAGCTTTTATCCAATAGCTTCACCTTCTTCACATAATCTTTTCTCTCCTTTCAATTTAATTCCTCAACCAGAAAATAATTTCCTAAACTTCCATCAAAATCTCTCCAACAATTTTCATGCCTGTCAAAAAAAAATGAAGGGAGAAGCCTCCCCAAATTTTTCTACCCTAAACTTATAAAACAACATTTTCTCAAAATTTCCAAAATAACCTAATGTAACCCTAATTCACTTTCAAATGCAAGAATTGAATTTACAAGATAATTTCATTTTCTCTTTTATTTGAAAAGGCCCTAATTTGACTTTAAAGTAAAATTTCAATTTCTCCAATTCCCTTTTTGATTTAATTTAATTTAACAATCAAACACACTAACTTAATTATTATTAAATTATCTAATAACTAAATTCAATCACTTGAGATTTAAATTTAATTAAATAAACAATTTAACTTTAATTAACTTACTCACAATTATTTATTAATTAAATTTAATCCCTTGGGATTTAAATTTAATTAAATAAATACTTTAACTAAACTAACACACTTTCAATTATTTAATAATTAAATTCACTCTCTTGAGATTTAAATTTAATAAATTAAATAATTCAACTTTAATAAACCTACTTACAATTATTTAATAATTAAATTTAATCCCTTGAGATTTAAGTTTAATTAAATAAATAATTTAAGTTTAATTTCAATAATCATTATAAATATAACCAATGAGCATAACATTAAAATAATATAAAATAAACATTTCTTCCAGCCAATGCAATTTTCAAAAGAACTATTTAAAGGTTCAACACATTTCAAAACATAACATAACATCCAATAAGATACAACATGACTCAATCATCAGAACGGACGACACACTAAGGCTAGGGTGTAGACCTGACACATGTTACCAAGCTACTATCTCCCATTCAACTTAACCGTTGGATCGACACGCTCAAACCTGTGGAACCAGGTGGAGTCGATGTCATGTACCTGCAACCTGTAATCAAATAAACAACATGATATATGCAGTATATAATTCACACCATGAAGAAGAAATCTCGGATTGGCGGGGCACTCAAGCGAGTGATGCGAACCCGTCTCCTTCACCAATACACTCATCAAAGACTGACACTAACGTCATATCAATAGTTTCATAAATAATCACATGATAATTCTACTTCAGCATTCATTCATCAAAGCATGTAAAATCAAATCAGATAATCACATCACATAGTAATAGTTGTCGCTCAAGAGTAGCGATCAAAACATCATAATAAAAACGTCCAGTATCACAGTAGTGCAATCCAATCAAAGCATAAAACAACATGAAATGAGAAGCAAAACGGAGGGGTATTACAGAATACCTATTAGTTTATACGTCTTCCAGATAGTCTGTTGTTTGTGAGGGTTGTTGTTGTGATGTCAACTTATTGTGAATTCTCTTGGTAGTGCATGGGATCGTGTTATTTTAAAAGTAAATTCAGGAATTGATTATTATGAAGAGTCAATTAATTATTTTAATTTAATCATTTTCTATTTGAACAATTTATTTGTTGAGAATGTATATTTTATGGTTTGAATAAATGGATGTATGTAATAAGAGTTTGGAAAGGGAAATTTTTATATGAGATTAACATAGGGTGTTGTTGGAAAACTAGAAGAAATATAAGGTTTGGGTTAGGAAATTGAAAAGAATTATTGTAGAAGATTTATGTTAGTTTTAAAGGAAAACAATGGATTCGACTTAAATTATTTGAATTAGTCTATCATTTATTATAAAGACACTTATTTAATTTTTTTTTCAATTAATTTTGAAAGGGCAATAGTTATTATGTTTTATTTCCATAGAGCAAATTAATCGTTGTGATTGGAATATTAAAGAATCTATATAATTGAGCTTAATAATATATATGTTTGGTGTATATATAATATGGAGCATATAAAATATGCTAAGGGTAAATTCATTATCATATTTCATTTTAATAAGATGTATGCAATATATTATTGAATAAAGATTTAAAATGGATTGATTAGTGTATATGGGTAAATGGGTAGAGAAACGATATTTTATTATATTAAAGTGATTGCATGTTCTAAATATAAAATTGAATGAAATGTAAGATTTGGTTAGGAAATGGAAAGAATTGACTTGCATGGATTTGTGTTGATTTAAAAGTAAATTAATAAGTTGTTTTATTGATGAGACAATCAATTATGTTATTTATTAATTTCTATTTAGATTAATTGAATCATTGTGATTGGATTATGAAAGAGATATGGATTTAGTATATCCAAAAGTAGTATCTTCCTCATGATTATCTTAAAGGATTTAATTCTCTGTATTCAGTAAAGGGAAGTAAGTCTAATTGTTTTAGATTTCCAATAATGAAAGGGGAAATAGGGGTTATGATTATTGTAGATGACCTAGTTATCGTGTCTTTGACTTTGTCAACACTAGCTATTGAATGAGTATGGATTTAGGAAATCCAAATATTAGATTTGATTAATGACTTGAATGTTTTTGTTGCTATGTCGTCAAGTTGCATTGTTGGTTTTGGGATTTAGTGTTAGTCCTAAATTATAAGTCTTCCAAAAGAACTTAGAGGATAAGGGTTGTTGAATCTTTATGCCATCAAGTTGTTTTCCTTGGGTAGTGCATGGCATCTTTTCAGTTTCACCCGGTTTCCACGAACGGGGATGTTTTGGTACTCCTGTGAAAGGAGTAGTCTATGTGTTTGTTGCCTCCAAGATGTTTGGAGTGAGTTCTATTATTTGTATCCTCCTTGTGTTGGAGTGGTTGATGCCTTGTTTGTATGCACTTGTATTTCCCTTGGTGGATTGTTTTGGGTGTGTGTTGTCGAATAGAAGAGTGGCTTTTGTTAGGGGCCGAAGCCCAAACTGGTAAATTGGGTAACCTTCAGAAGTGAGTTAATTAAGTGATAATTAAATTAATGTATGTAGATGATTAGGATGCAGTTCACACTAATCAAGATAATTTAATCTTCACTCATAGACACAAGGGCTCGTTTAGACTTGGGATGAGTGAGAAGGTTTGGAATGACATAGTCATTTATCTTGTCAGTACGAGAGGTATTTGATGCCGCATGAGTGAGTATGAGTGTCGAGATTCGGTTGAGGCCACCAAGATTTCTGGAGCTTATGAAGGATGCCCAAAGGAGATCTCATGACTACTATGCGATGACACTCTATCTAGGACAACTGTTGTTAATTGTTTTATGTGTATGGTTCTATGAACATACTAGATTAATATTATGACTAGAAGCAATGTGACCTATGTCAGTGATGTGAATGTTTTACTTGATTTTTACTTGTATTGTAATGGAGTTGTACTTGATTTGTACTTGTGTTGTACTTGAGTTGAGCTGGATTTGTACTTATGTATGGCATTTATTTGGTTATGCCAGTTTGAGTCAGTATGAGTCTGCCTTTGGTTAGAGGTAGTAGATTCTTTGTCCATGTTACTTTGTTACTATCTCCTAACATGGGGGGTGGGCCTTTGAGTACCACTTGGTTGGGTGGAACATGCACCAAAACCGTTGGGTCCCCATTGATCTTCAGTACTTGGTGGCGAGACATCTAGATGGACGACTCAAGTTCTTGTGTTATTATTGCTTTGTAATATTTCAATTTGTATAAATTATTTTATCCCTCTTATGTTTACAAGGTGGAATTATGTAATTGTAACCTTATGTACTATTGTCTCATTCTGGGAATGAATGATGTAACTTTTGGATTAAGTTAATGATTATGAGATTGTATCTTTGTTGATTATCTTATTATGTTATGTGGTATCCTTATGATGTATGACGTTAGTTCATAAAGTTGATAATGCTATGGTTATATGTAATATGTATGTGTGGGTTTAAGTAATCCTAACCTTGTAGCCTTAGAGGTTGTTGTTAATTAGTAAGTGAATGTGTAGGTTAAATGCACTTTATAAAAAAAAAATTGGTTCACTTAAGACATTAATTACTACTTCCTTTAAGGTTACTTGGTGGGGTATTACACTTGGAACAAATTTTGTAGCCTTGATTCCATGTTCTTGCACTATGAATGACAACTTTGACAATTTTGCTTCCAATTTCTTCTCCACTTGATCTCCAACCTATAAATCTACAAACACACATTCAAGGGAAGAATTTTTTTTTTTTTTTAGTGAATAGGGGTTTTCCTAAGTCGGACCCCTTGTAAGTAATTAAACCAAATGATGAAATAATGTAATTGAAGCATGAAATAATGGAATGATGATACCTAGGAAGTTGTCTTGGAGTGTAAATATACAAACTAACATGAGGTATCCATGAAGAATGTAGATATTGATCTCAAATAAGATATGAAACAATGCTTGAAAGTAGATCTTCAATGCTACATCAAATATCTGAGGTCAACAACATGCTTGAATGCACTATTCCTTTGACATGATGAAATGATCTTGAATTGCTGCAATAAACTCTTGATAATCTACCTTAGGATTCCTTTGAAATTCTCTTGAAGTGCTCTAATTCTTGAAAAAATGAATGCTTGGACCTCTTGTAAACTTGCTAGGAGAAACAATGTGAATTAACCCCATATTTATACTAAACCTAGAGATTAAACCCAAAATTCAAATAATTCAAGCCGATACCAAATCTAGAATAGAAAATTATTAGAATCCCACCAAAATTAAATTTAAAAAGAGGTGTCCTACTCAAGGAGGACCCATTCACCACTAAAGGTGAATGGGTTTTGACACAATTTTCTAGGACCTTGCTTTGGGATGGTGAAAGAGCATCAAAAACCCATGTCAAATATGCATAGAAAGGGGGGTCCTATGTGGAGAGGACCCATTTGCCACCAAAGGTGAATGGGTCCTAGCACCATTTTATAAGACCTTAATTTTTCCAAATTTAATGTTATGTAATTTGAGTACTGGGTGTCAGGATAGATCCTCGGAAGGTGTCATAAATAAGGCTTACATTTGAATTAAAGGGGCTAATTAAGCTCAATTAGCCAAAATTAATTAATGAGACCCTAGATAAGTGTGAAAGTATGTTACAACACTTTACAAAACCTAAAATAGGATACAAATTAGGTACATTTAAATAAAAAGGGCCCAAGATTAATGTGAATGTGTACAACACATTACAACACTAAACCTAGGCAAAATTTAGGTTAATTTAATGACAATTATTCCTAGATTAAGGAAAAGGGATACTTTTTTTATTACTATATTTTCCCCCCACTTTAGTGAGAGTTTGTCCCCATGAAAAAATCACACTAAAGTAGACATTCAAGACACTTTAGTATGCATAAATAACAAGGACACATAGCCATACCCTATCAAAGGCCGAGAAAATAAAGAAAAACAAAAGATCAAGCATAATCATTCCAACACGATGTGGGATGGGTTTGTTTGTCGATATCATGCACTGTTCACTCTGGGGTAGTGGAACCTCAGTCTGTCCACTAGGTGAGTTGTCCCAAATATTTATGCTCACTCTGGGGTAGTGGAACCTCAATCTGTCTACTAGGTGAGTTATCCCAACGAGGTGGAAAATGAGAGAATCATATTATCCTCCCATACCATACTGAATTTTTCCTCTTGACAACTTTGATAAGGCACCACACTATAATGTTTTTATTATAAATTCTTTTGAATGTAATTTTTTGCTAAAGGAGATTTTTCTTTATTCATTTAAGGTCTTCTTAGGGAGCATTACGCCTAATGTATCCAAGGGAGGACAAATCAAGGATATAAGATCACCACTTATTGGATGCCTCATTCATATCATGCCATGAAGGGAGATCATATGCTTAGAAATATCACACTCTTGGAGGAAATTAAACCCAATGACACCTACAAGAATAGGACATGCCGCAAGAAAAAAGAAAAATCTTTCCATGAAATTTGTTGAAAGATTTCATCGATGTATGCCCACTTGAAAGTGGATGCTAACACCATTATTGCGAGCAGTTGCTTTAACGTAACTAATGTTTTATCCTAAGACATGAAAGTGTTCCTCAAAAAACCCTATGCCAAGTCATATGTTTTTGAAATAAAGCTACATCATGAAATAGGAAGGAAGGGTTGCCCCCACAAATACATAAGGGATCTATGGATTTTGGGTTAGAATGTCTTTTCTACAATGTTGTTTTAGAGAGCTTGGAACTGTCATCATTCCCCAAATACTCATAGAAGTGAAAGAGTGACACAAAGAGAGTAAAATCAAAGAAAAATCTTTTAGGTCTCAGAATGCCCATAATTTTTGCTAGGGAAAAACACAACTAACATTTTTTTTTTAAACCCATATTACAAAATACTAACATCAACAACCGTACATGTGCAAGACACTCACAAAAACTAATTTGCATTGAACACCAACCATAGGGTTTATTAGACTGTAACTACCATTCACAAGTTGATGCTCACTTTTGTATAAAATTTAATGTCCTTGATAGACCCCCATGGTCTGGATTCACATATATATATATCATCAACTTGATTTACTATTACTCCTAAGGATTAATTGACAAAACATTATTTAACTTGATAGCCCTACCCCACTTTAACCATCCCAACGATAATGTTATCATTCATATTTACAATTTACCTTGCACTTCAAAATATGAAAATGGATAAAATATTTATATCTACTAATTAATTATTAATATTGCATATTTATTTATTTATTATTGTCATTTTAACTTTATTAGCTATAATATTAAATCTATATATATATATACACATTTTCAAAATAAATCTAAAGGTTATAAATTTAAAGAATATCTTATATAGTTTATTTCCTTACAAATACATATTATTAATTTTCGTTAATGGGGAGGAGGGGGTTTAAATAAAGAGATAATATATTTTAATGGATTCCTATAATTTACGTGGGTCTATATGCCTAAATAAAATCTTATTTAAAGTAGTAGAATCTTTTGTAAAGATATGGGATTATATATTCCCCACTTCATTTTAAGGGGGGCGAGTATTATAACCTAGAATTTATTACGATGGCCCTTGAATACGAAGTGTATTTACGTGGTGGCAGGCAATAGGGCCCTTATATGGATTTTTTTTAATTTTTTTTCAATGCCACACAAGATAGTTGATACAAATATCATTTGAACGTGAATTACAGTTTTCTGTCATTGTCATTTTGTTTCAGTCAATGCTAGGATAATAAGACAAGTAATTAATATAATAAAATTGAATTGACTTGAAAGGAAACGGAGCCTGAGGATCTGTGCAAAGCACAATATGCTCAGATAGTAGGAGTATGATATTTATTGTTGGTAGAAAGTACAGGTCAAAAGGCAATAGGAGCCTATACCCAGAATTAGAATCATTGTTCATTCTGCTTGGTAGATCACCTGGTAAATAAGGAATAAATTTTAAATATGGAGCATCACTATACATTCGAGTTTAGTGATTTTATCAGTACTGTCAGCCAAACAACCAAACGCTAGAAGACTACAAAGTTCAACCCTAAATAGGAAGATTATCAAGCCAACCTCATACGTTGATTTGAGAGCAAGACATGAGATTAACCATCATGCACAAGCGCTACAACTACTTTTATAAAAGTACAATCCTAGTGATAACGATATCATATGATAGGCCCTCTCCGTCAAATGAGTGGTGTCCCAAGGAAGAATAAATCAGGTGAAATCTCTTTAGATGAATCGATAAGAGTGTACTACAGTGAAAGTTCAGCTTCAAATGAATAGGCTTCCACACCCTCCCAGATTCTATGCACCATATCGAGCCTCTCTAAGTGAAATAAATGCACCCAGTTGTAAATTCTATTACTTCGTACTATGTTGTGCAATTGAAAATCTGAGTATTGACCAAATCATTGGTTAGGAAGAATTCAAGATACTCTGCCTACATTCGACTTAATGATGTTGAAATATATGTGTATATTTTTTTGGTTAGCGAATAGACTTATGGTGCTCATAACTTGCTCCAGTCTTTGTCTAAGGTGGCAGTGACTAAACAAGCAATCAATCACTCCCTTGTTAACCCAGTGAGTAAAGCGCACCAGCAGAGCTATATGTTATCTAAACGAGGCATTCAAATGGGCATCATGTGACTCGAATACTATAATAGGAAAGTGCAGAAACTAAACGTTACACCAGTACTATAAGACCTGGTTGGTTTCCAAAAGCCATCTAATGAATAGGGAGCAACTTCGAACCCTAGAAATTCACAAAACTTTTCATTATGCGTGAGAGATAATCCATCGTATTAGTTCAACATGCCAGTTGATCGGACGCCTGAAGCCCACAAAATTTTCAGTTGACTAAATGATTTAACATAACTCCTTGATTATATAATATGATGTGAGTTTTTCTTCTCCAACATTATCCCTCTCTCAAAATATTTAAATTGTTGAGTGACTAATAGCTTAGCAGCGACCCAAGTGGAACCAGACTGAGAGGAGAGATGTAGGTTACAATACAGCTTGGCATGAAGATGCAACAGTGAAGGCAGAAGATGGTAGAGCATTGCAATATTAAATGCACTTATCCTTCTAGACCTTCTATTTGTGGCGCTTATTAACTCTTCTGCTTTCTTTGTTTACAGTCTTCTTATTTCTCTTTGTATTCGCTCAGCATCATGCAGGTTAGGGATTAACTATATGAATGTACTTTCCTATAGCTCATTCGTATTGTCCAAAATCTCCCCACTTTGCTTGACTTCGTTAGTCAGAGTGTTACTGATCAAAAGAAAATTTCTATGTAGGTTGTGGTTTAGTGAATGCATCTTGTTATACTATTTCTCTATTTTATTTTATTTTGACAGATTATTTTATGATAAACTCTGTTCCCAAGCCCATTAAAATGTATTCTTGTAGAATATTTACAATTCTATTACCTTACATACTTTGTATTATAGATGACTAATTACTTTCTGTGTATGTTCATGCATATTCCTCTATGCGCAAGTTTTGTCTTCCTCGCACATCTAGGATTAGGTTGGGGTAAAGTTTTAAATCTATCATTTTATTTTATTCCTATTCTACTAAAATCTGATTTGGCGAATGGAGTTGTGATGATATATCTTTTGTGTAAGTCAGCAGCAAGTTAACTATACAAATAATTTATAGTCCTATATCAATTTACTTCTTTATCTCCATATAATGTAAACAACAGTTTAAATAAATTAGTTATGTACAGAACAAATGAAAGTTGTCATAATTTTTTTGAAATGTAACATTGTATCAGGCTAAAATGGAATAGGTTTCCTTTAGTGATGTAATTCCTAAGAAATCCAAACTCAAAGTTCTGTAAACAGATACGGATACAGATATATATATATATATATATATAAACTAACATTATAAATATCTCCCTCTAAACTTTTGCCTGAGGAAAATAAACATTAATTTTATTTTGAATCAAATCTTCGCACAACATAGAGCAAGCTTCTCGAATCTGAGAGTGCAAACCTTTATAGCTGAGAAATATATTCCAAACAGAAAAGCCACCTAGACTCATGAAATGGAATAATATACTACCAGTATGCTCATTGCATGAAATTTATTTTAACTGCATACAACTTCTATAAGGATTCATTTTTAATTTCTATTGAACTATATAATAGAATGACAATGCTTTATAATAATATTTTAGTTGCCTTCCCAACATAAAATACATATTTTCCTTATTTCTCTTTGCAAAGGAACACAATAGAGATTATTTAACTGCCACATAGAGATCTATCCAATCAACAAGATACAAGTTTAACATGGGCTTCCCACCCATTGTAACAATGATACCCCCCAAAACCCCTTCAAAATGGGTTTTTACAATATCCATATAACCACAATAATATAAGGAAATGACATGGATTTCCTCCAAGGGTAGCTTTGTTCACCATTATTCTCTAAACCTGCACAAGCAACACATACTAGGATCTTTTCTCATGGCCATAGCTAGCTCACCTCCCAACCGTAGGTTTGCTTACAAACCACCCCCGAGCTAGGAGGCAACCAAGGGAACCGGGTACATACACAAAGACCATTCCAACAAGATATATAAATACACATGAAACATACAACCAATTTCTCTCCCTCCCAAGGGGGTTTATCACATAACTTAAGGATTCATTACAAATCCAACATGGGGAATGGAGGGTGGACAACGCACTCCATATGGGGACCCAAAGAGAACAACAAGAATTAAATAATTATCATACTTTCATCTCTTCACATACAACCCTTCCACCACAACTCCTCTTTCACAAACACCCATACAACCAAAACCATCTCTACCATTTCATAATTTTCATAGGGGTACTCATACCCTTTTTAAACCTCTCCCCTTTAGGAGGAACTAAACATCCCCATGGAGGTTCCTACTCCATACCACCCCCAACGAGGGATGCTCTACCCAAATTTTGGGTGAGCCTATCCCTATACAACCCTTTTCCCATGACATAATAAACATTCAACAATACAAGAAAACAAACACCAAAAGCATTTTGCAATAAACATTCAAGCAAAACACAAGAGATAAAATATCAGGCACCTTAATTTTGCATACACATATAATCTTTTGAATAAAACATAAAGAAATAGAAAAAGTGGTGAATCTACCTCAACACCAAGCTTAGGGAAGGATGAGTTGAGAATCCACACAACTCCACTTCTTCCAAGCTTTTACTTCAATCTCCTCCACCCCCAAAATTCAACCAAAATCCAAGAATGCCAAAAAGAATCCCATAACCCTTGTTTTGAGTTTGTTTTATAGGAAATCAGGTTTGAATTCCTTTGATAGGGAGCTGACATTTGTCAACCTCCCATTCCCTCTCCCAAGCACACTCACCCATGTGTGCTCACAGATGTGTGAGATCTTGGGAGCCTTTCAAGGCAACATGGAGAAGTGGGGATGGAGAATGACTGGTCTCCCCCTCCCACTTCCCCAAAACCTTAATTTCGTCAAACCTCTTAAAGGCCTCAAAAGGAGTGCCCAATCTTGAGATTGACCCAATATTTTGAGCTAAAAAGGTACCTAACCCATAGGTACCTACCCTAGGGACCTTAAACCCATAAAAACACATAAAAATTATCACTTTTCAATCCCCTAAAAGTGCCTAAAAGTTCAATTCCGAGTTTGTCCACTTGGATGGACAACTCACCTCCTAAATGGAATGACATGACAATAAAAATAAATTTAATAACACTCACACTTTACATCACAAATAAAATACATCACAGAACGAAACTATAGTCCTTTGAAATGGACTTCAGTTTGGTTTCACTGGTTAAATTACTTAGGGTTCCCAAGGGTCACCTCCAATTTCCATTGGCCATGGAAAGTGTACCTGCACACTTAATGCAAACGTTAATCCATCCGAGTAAATCATATTCATATAAAAATAGAACTATTGTATCCAAACAAGTTTCATAATTTACATAGCATAAAGATCCAATAACATAATTGACAAATCATTGGCCAACTATCTTATCCCATTTTCATTAACCGTAGTTTTCATACTCATCCAATTGCAACATGATTGGTGCACATCACTTGTTTCATTCATTCATCATTAAGTTTCCATATTTAAGTTAAACAACCTCAATAACCAGCACAAAATTAGATCAATCATCATAATCAAATTACTGAGCATGTAGCATAATCAAAATCAAATCATCTTCTAAACTTAAACATTTAAATATTCTATCATCAATGGTATGAATAGGCATAGACAATAACCAAATTTAAAATAATCCAAGTACTAGATGTGGCTTAGGGGTGGGCCTCACAAGGTCAACATGGAAGAGACCTAAATGTCTCAATGCCTTGCATCATCCCCAATACGAAAAACACAAGAAAAATGATAAATGATAAAAGAAAAAGATTTTATGTCAACATGGAAGAGACATGAATGTCTCAGTGCCTTGCATTATCCCCAAAAGGAAAACACAAGACAAATGAAAAATGCTTAAAATATAGAGAAAAATGTAGGTACATATAAAGGAATCCACAAAAAGAGAGATACATCAAATGAAATATCACAAGGGATCACATTATGCACATGCAATCACATAAATAAACTTGAAAATGCAAAAGACTATTCAGGAACATGCGATTCAAAATAAAGAAGGTCGTCTGCATCCCAATCTCGACCTGTATAAAGAGAAGGTGGACAACTAGCTAAAGGGACAAGAGCAAGTTCCGAACTAAGGGACAAGGCTATCTAATTATTTCCCCCACTATGTGCAAGAAAAGAATGAATTGAGGTACGTGATGAGAAAGAGCTCCTTGTAATGAAGAAAATAATTTTCAATAAGTGCATAACATGTAATAAAGATAATGTGAAGACCCTACAACTTTTACATGGAAAGGAGCAGAATGCATTCTTTAAGGGACTATATCTATGATATCAACATTTTTAAATATGTGTTGTAAATCAAAATAATCATTCATACTATGTCCAAGAGTTCTATGGTATCGACAGTGTGGGAAATTTTCATCTTTATGATATAGTTTTGGCATTTCTCAGATGGGTGGTAATGTTATAAGTCCACAATGTAGAAGTATTTGTAAATTACTTTCAATTGCAATTGTTGGATAAGGGAATTGTAGTTTATTTAGTTTGTAATGCCTTTTTTGCTTTTTGGATTCACCAAATTCTTGAGGTGGATATAGAGAAGGAGGACCTGAGATGATCTTGTATTTCTTTTATTGTTACGAGGAGTTGGTTTCTCTTTGGCAAGTAGAACACTTATGTTAGGGGGAGGATCTAAGATAATTCTATCATCATTATGAGGTGTTGGTTGAACTCTATAGGAAGGAGAACACTTATGTCAAGAGGGGGATTTTGATATTCTAATCCCTTGGTATCTTCAATTGGTATTTTCTCTAAGAGTTGATGAAACCCATGTTCACTTGTTGTGTCACATCCTTGTTTACTTAAGATCGTGAATCCTTTGCCATAGGTCTCTTCAAGTTTAATTGATGTGTTGGTTACTTTATTGAACTAAGATGGTTGAATGTTTTCTTGACTAGAGGAACTAAGCTCACCTATTATAGGGAACTTAGTCTCAACTTGTTTCTTAGTTTCACGATGCAATAGGCCAAACTCCTCAAGTGATGCGATGGTAGGAGGTGTTGGTTGTTTCAATGAAGGGTAAAAGGATGCATTAGTCTCAAGGTTTTTAAGACAATCATTTATGAAGTTGTGCATGTTGTCATCATCTTCTCCAATGATGTCAACATAATGAGGAGGACATGCATTAGGGGTTGTGTGAGCATGGGTGAGTTCAATTTCATTAGGGTCATTGCCAAAAACACAACTTGAAACATCAACCAAAGAGAACAAGGACTTCCACACATTGCTTAAGAATTTATCTATTTTGAGAATTTCATATGTGAACATAGTAATTTTCTAATTACAAAATATAATAAATTGTTCAAATGCAATATTTTAAAAGTAATTTTGATTCTTGAAAATTCACTAAAATGAAAAAAATTAAGCTAAATGCAATGAATTTGATAAAACAAAAAATCAAAAAACTAAAACAAGAAAGCAACATCGGCAAACAAAAGCCTAAAACTGAGATTTTAATTTCCAAAAAATGCAAACCAATAGCTAACAGGGACTCATTCACCAGTAAGGGTGAATGGGTCCTGTAGAGGCAGAAAAATGTATGATTCTATGGAGTAAGAACCAACATTTCAGCTCACATCAATAGAGTCATTATAATTAAAAGAAAAGCTAGAAATACAAATCTAAACTACATAAACAAAACAATGCTTTTAAAAGAAATTCATCTCCATTATCTCCCTATCACCAAGATCTTTATTCATGCATTTGCTCTCAGATTTTATGAGCACAAAATGCAATAAAGAGGCTATAATGAATGAGAAATGTAATCAAGATGCAAATATGGTATGAGTATGTAAATTTGTGAGAGCTAAAATGAGAGAAAAATCCCATTTAAATAAGATTTCCCTGAGGATGGAGAGGGGTTGAAGATGAAATGTGGGATAAATGATGTGAGAGAACGAAATGCCATTATCCCACATTGTTGGGTTAAATGTTATGGATGAGAATGAAAGTGATAAAATGTAATATTTCATGAATGGTTTATGCAAATGATATGATTATATGCAAGTTATGATAATTAGTTTATTTTGAAATAATAATCAATGACTATGATAATTCATTTATTAATGGAGATGAATATGAAACAATTATGGATGGTAATGATAATTGATTTAATATCGAAATGATGTTTATGACTTATTATGCAAATGGATTATGAATGATTATGATTTATTATGCATTATGAATGATCATGTGGTGATAATATTTTAATGATGTGATGATTTAACGAAATGCCATATGAGGTGGATGATATATGCAAGTGATGTGATTTAAATGATAATATAGTTTTATTATGAAATGCGAGTGGATGATTATGATAATGAATGATAGTACAAAGATGATAATGTGATATATGTAAACAATAATTAGATGATTTAATGATTTGATGAAATGCATGAATAGACGAAAGTATTGAATGAATTGATCATTTTAATCAATAGAAGAATAATGTGATGTGAGGATAAATTTGAGTGTCTATAGGTCCTGGTTGGGTATTTTTGAAATGTTTTTGTTGATTTTTGAGTGATTTTTAATGCTTTTTCAGATGCTAGAAGGTTTAGGTTTGAACTAATCAAGGACTGATTCACTAGTAAAGGCGAATGGGTCCTAGTTAGGTATTTTAAAACTAATTTTAAATGATTTTCAAGCATTCAATAATGTATTTCAATTCAAGGTCTGAGACAATAAATTTTAGTTTTAGACTTTTTAGAAATGCAATGAAATAATGAATGCAAACACCTAACTTGAAATGCATTGTTGTTTTGATTTTGAAATGCAGTTTTATGAGATCTAAATGATATGTCTAATGATTTTTTTTTTTTTGTATTTTTCAGATTTAGTAAATGCAAAATAATACAATTCTAAACCCTAAATGAGATGCAAGTTTGAATTTCAAGCAAGAGACTCTAAATGAGATCTAATTCAATGCAAATCTAAATGTAAATGAATGTAATATCTAACCTAGGATGCAATGAAAGACTTAAAAATCAGAAAATTGTAATATTCAATAATTTAGGTTCACCAAAATGTTTGATTGGGGAAAAGGTGGGTTAATCAAAATGAATTGATCAAGATGATAAACCAATAAACTTTTCCACCATAAAACATTCAATTCTGAGAGCCAAAATTCCAAAATAACAATAATAAAGTGAACCTAAATATTATGGAAACTATGAGGGGAGTTTTTAGAGCTCAAAGTGATGTGTACCTTGCTACAAGATGCCTATTTTTAGGTCACAAAGGAATCATTCACATTTAGTGGTGAATGGGTCCCTATTAAGGTTCTGAAAATTGAGATCTAGGTTCTTTTCCTTGAAGTCTACACCTCATATCCTTGGTTCTCAACTCTCAAAAACTTGTAACAAATTATGTAGCCTTGATTTTGTGTTCTTGCACTATGAATGACAACTTTGCAATTATAAAGATTTGACAGTTTTGCTTCCAATTTCTTCTCCACTTGATCTCCAACCTATTAATATACACACACATTCAAAGGAAGAAAAACTTGATGAGTTTTAGTTAATAGGGGTTTGCTTAAGTCAAACCCCTTATAGGTAATTAGACCAAATGATGAAATAATGTAATTGAAGCATGAAATAATGGAATGTTGATACCTTGGAATATGTATTGGAGTGTAAATATACAAACTAACATGTGTTAGAAATGAAGAATGTATATCTTGATCTCAAATAAGATATGAAACAATTCTTGCAATTAGATCTTAGATGCTACATCAACTATCTTAGCTCAACAACATTCTTGAATGCACTATGCTTTTGACATGATAAAATGATCTTATATTGTTGTAATAAAATCTTTATAATCCACCTTAGAATGCATTTGAAATTATCTTGAAGTGCTCTAATGCTTGAAAACTTGAAGCTTAGACCTCTTGTAAAATTGCTAGAAGAAACAATGTGAATTAACCCCATATTTATACTAAATGTAGAGATTAACCCTGAAATTCAAATAATTCAAGCCGACACCAGATCTAGAATAGAAAATCATTAGAGTCCCACCAAAATTAAATTAAAAAATGGGTATCCTAATCAAGGAAGACCCATTCGCCACTAAAGGAAAATGGCTTCTAGCACAAGTTTTTGGGACCTTACTTTGGGAGGGTGAAAGAACATCAAAAACCCATCTTAAATATGCATAGAAAGGGGGGTCCTATGTGGAGAGGACCCATTCACCACTAAAAGTGAATGGGTCCTGACACCATTTTCTAGGACCTTAATTTTTCCAAATTTAATGTTATGCAATTTGAATACTGGGTGTCGAGATAGATCCTCATAAGGTGTCATAAATAGGGCTTAAATTTGAATTAAAGGGCATAATTAAGCTCAATTAGCCTCAATAAATTAATGAGACCCTAGATAAGTGTGAAAGTGTGTTACAACACCTAAAATAAGATACAAATTAGGTACATTTCATTAAAAATGGCCCAAGATTAATGTGAATGTGTACAACACATTACAACACTAAACCTAAGCAAAAATTAGGTTAATTAAATGATAATTATTCCCAAGTTAAGTAAGGAAAAGGGATACTTTTTCTATTACTACATTTAGGAATATAATTTTACATATTACTTATCATTCATTTTTTAAGTTGCATATTAGATTATGATAATGTGTACTTATTTTGTTAGAAAATAATATTTTACATTATGGTGTCTCTAGCACTCCTCATTCCCATGAGTTGTGTAATACCCCTACATTTTGCTTCTTGTTCAGATTGTTTTATGCTTTGTTAGCTGCAGCTACTTTGATACTGGATACATTTTGTTATGATGTTTTGATCACTACTATTGAGCGATGAACTATTATTGTGTGTTGTGTTTATCTGATTATTGTTTCACATGCTTTAATGGTTTAATGATGTTAGTAGAGTTAACATGAGATTTTATTATGAGATTATTGATTATGATGTTAATGTCAGTCTTTGATGAGTGTATTGGTGAAGAGGACGGTTTCACATCACTTGCTTGCGAGCGCCCTACGAATCCGTGATTTCTTCTTCACAGTGTATATTATATGCTGGATATATTGTATGATGTTGTTTATTTGGGTTTTAGGTTGCAGGTACATGACATTGACTCCACCTGGTTCCACAGGTTTGAGTGTGTCGATCCAATGGTTAAGTTGAACGGGAGATAGTAGCTAGGTAACATGTGTCAAGTCTATGCCCTAGCCTTAGTGTGTCGTCAGTTTCGTTTGTTGACTTATAGTTTACCTTATTTTAATGTTATTTGATTCTGAAAAGTGTGTTATTATTTAATCAGTTTTTTAAAATGATTGCACTAGTTAAAAGTGATGATTATTTTATATTAAATTAAAATTATGCTTAGATGTTATATTTAAAGTTAATAATAAGATTTAATTTATTTAATTAATTAAATTTAATCTCAAAAAGGTTGAATTTAGTTATTAAATAATTAAAATTAATTGATTAAGTTTTATTGAATTAAATTAAATAAAAGCAAAAAAATTGAAAGATATTTGAAATTGCATTTTAAATTGAAAGTGAGTTTTTGAAAATGGAAAATTAAATTGATATTTAATATTCAATTTTGCATGCAATTAGATTTAGGTTTTTTAAGATATTTTTGATTGAGGACTGAAGTGCATGTTTAATTAAGGAGAGTTGATTGAAAATGGATTCATTGAAGAAGAAGATCTTGGGAAGAAAAAGTTTCTGGAAAGCAGAGAAGAATTTTTGGAAAAATTTGCACAGAGAAGGGTTTGAAGAAAGTTTTGTTTGTAGAATTGATTTGAGGAAAATCTATTTACATTGTTTGAGTTTCTGGATTGGTTGATTGCTTTGGTTTATTGCATGGTTGAAGAAAATTCAGGAGATCTTTGGAGGAGGCTTGCATCAGAAAATCATCTTTTCCTGTAGCTTCAAATTCTAGGTTTTGTTCTGTGTTTTTCTTGTTCTTGTTTGTTCAAAATAAATATATATTGTTTAAGAAATTTGTTTGCTGAATTCATTGGGAATTAGGATTTGTTAATAGAAACTAGATTTTAATTAATCTGAAATTTTGGGAAGATTGTATAATATACTATAGGATTTAATTTTGTAATTGGGGAAATTATAGAATCATTGTTAAATTTAAACCTTAGATTGTGCATCAAACATAGGTTGTTGATGAAATTTTATTCCTTTAGAAAACAATTAGATCCGTTTTTGAAAACAAATCCTCTGTAGAAAATTGTGATGGAGAAATTTAGATCCCCATTAGTTTTTCTATTTATTTTGTATTGTTTATAATTTTAAGGAATGATTTTAATAAAGTCAGTTTTTAAACATACGTGAAATTTAGAAAATCATTCTGGAAAATTTAGTTATTTTTCTGTACTTGGTTATTTTTTATTTATTTTCTCAGCTTTACCAGAAAAATTATTTTTGTGTAAATATATAAATATAATTATATATTATATGTATTATATTCATCAATATAAATACACATAATATAATTATATATATATATTTATTTTACTATTAAAGATCAAATGTATATTGTTTTATATTATTTATAAAAAAAAATGTCGTACGACGAATTTGGTTTTCCGAGCTTGTACATTTCAAAATTGATTGAATGCAAAATAAGATTTTTTTATGCATTGGTGGGGGAGGTTTCGAGTCCCCCACTGTACCTTTGTTTGGGGGG
Organism: Sequoiadendron giganteum; assembly: GCA_007115665.2. Lineage (NCBI taxonomy): Eukaryota > Viridiplantae > Streptophyta > Pinopsida > Cupressales > Cupressaceae > Sequoiadendron > Sequoiadendron giganteum. The sequence continues at coordinate 331,177,016 of CM021108.1, read as the reverse complement.
AAGCGCTGCCCATGAGGCAGTGTGCCCACCTCATTGGGGGGATGCACTATCCCATGGGGAGTGCGGCCTCCCCAACCACTATCGGCTGGTTGTACGTAAGTACATTCCACCATTGCTTGTAAAGGTCACTGGTACCAATGAAATTCGTCGGTACCCATGAAATTTGCTAGTACCATTATAGTCTGACGGTCTTCTATTCTCCACTGTACCAATGTGTAAATGCGATTCACTTTAATTTCTTTTTTTTAATGAAAAATAGCGGCCTTTAACCTTTGTGTAATTCGTTATTTTGGTTTGGGAAATTCGTGATAGTATATATACAGTATAATATATATATATTGTATATATGAAAATATATATATGTGTAAATATATACTATGTATTAGGCTTTATTATATATATATTCAGTGTAAATATAAATTCAAACTTGGTTTATTGAAATGAAGTTGTGGCATACTTATGTACTTTAAATGAATAATTATTAAATTCAGTTTAAAATATTATATTTAAAAGTGAGCATGATTAAGTGGCTGTGTCTATTGTTTAAATTCCAAATTGTAGAGATTAGATAAGTTAGTTGGGAAATAGAAAGAAACTTTCTTGCATGTATATAATATGATTTAAATGCAATTGAATATCTTGATTTTTTAAATTAAAATTTATCCTTTCCTTGTAAAAGTAAAGGTAATAATTTTAGTTTCAATGTTTATCTATTTGAAGTAATTGGCTATTTACTAAAAAGTATTATTAGGGGAATGGATTTAATATATCCAAACATAGCATGTTTCCTAGTCATTGCTTGTTGCTATTATTTATCTTTATGTTTGTGATTGGAGAAAAGGGGTGATTTGTGTTTTAAATTGTAAAAGTCTTCCAGAGGTTATGGGTTGATTCTTTGTTAAGTTAATTGTTCGTTTTCCTTTGGGTAGTGCTTTATGTGGTTGTTTCCTCCAAAGTGTTTGGAGTGAGTTTCCTATATTGTTGCCTCCTAGAATAGGAGAGATTGAGTTGTTTTATTTCAATAAGCACTTGAGTTACCCTTGGAGTCTAGTTTTGTGTAGCGTGTTATCCAGTAGAAGAGTGGCTTTTGTTAGGGGCCAGAGCCCAAAGAGGTAAACCAGGTAGCCTTTAGAAGTAATTTAAACAAGTGAAAATTAAAGTAATGTACTTAGATGATTAGGATGCATTTCACATTAATCAAGTTAATTTAACCTCACTCATAGACACAAGGGCTTGGTTAGACTTGGGGTGAGTGAGAAGGTCTGGAATGGCAAGGTCAACTATTTTGTCCTCACGAGAGATAGTTGATTCTGCATGAGTGAGTATGAGGGCCAGGATTCAGTTGAGGTCACCAAGATTACTAGAGCCTATGAAGAATGCCCAGAGGATATCTCATGACAAACTATGCGATGACACTCTATTTAGGATAACATTAGGATTTGTGTTGTGCATATGGATTCTTTATCATACTTGATTAATATTATGTCTGGAAGCAATGTGAGCATGTTAGTGTTAGAATTTTATTGTGCATGTGTTTGGTTGAATCAGTATGTGTCAGTATGAGTCCGCCTTTGGTTAGAGGTAGTAGAACTGTGTCCATGTTATGTGGTTAATATCTCCTAGCATGGGGGGTGGGCCTTCGGGCACCACTTGGTTGGGTGGAACATGCACCATAAACCGTTGGGTCCCCCTTGATCTTCAATATGTGGTGGCGAGACATCTAATTGGACAGCTCGCAGATCTTGTTTTCATTTCTAGCACTGTTGTATTTCAATATGTAATGAGTTGGTTTTACCCCTCTTGTATTTATGAGGTGGATTTATATAATTGTAACACTTATGTATTTATGAATCATTCTGGAAATGAGTGTTGTAATCAGTTGTTCATGTAATGGATATATGTTATGGATTTTATCTTCTTATCTTGTTATTTATTTATGTAGAATGAATGTTTATTACTTGAGTTGTTTAATGCAATGAATTTTAAGTGATGTGTTAATGAGGATTTAAGTAATCTCGGTTACGTAGCCTTAGGGGATTTTGTCAATTATAGATGAACATGTATGTTTAATTCACTTTAATAAAAAAAAATTAGTATGCTTTTATTGTGAATTGAAACTTCCTCTAGGGTTGTGTGGCGGGGAATTACAAGTTGCAATTTTTTTAAAATACATATTAATTTTAACTTTACTTATTTATACACATGTGTGTGTATATATGGAGTAAGTACAAGAAGTTGGGTCCACTATTTGACCAAAAAGTGGAAGGGTTTTTCTTGAAAGTCAAAGATCAATAGTATGAAGTGTAGGATTTTGAGCCTAGTTTTCAAATATGTAATTTTTTTTTAATAGTCAAATGATAAAAATTAATTTTGTATAGGATGTAGAAAAATTACCTTTTAAGCTCATGTAATTCCCCGCCATGCAACCCTAGAGGAAGATTCAATTCACAATAAAAGCGTACTAATTTTTTTTTTTTAAAAGTGAATTAACCATATAGGTTCATCTAGAATAGACAACAACTTGTAAGGCTACTAGGTTGGGATTACATAAACCCACACATACATCTTACATATAATCATAGAATTATATACTTTATGAAATAAACATCTTACAACATAAGGATACCACATAACATAATAAGATAAACATCCAAAATACAATCTCATAATCAATAACTTAATCCAATAGTTACATCACTCATTCCCGGAATGAGGCAATAGTACAAATAAGTTACAATTACAAAATTCCACCTCATAAACATAAGAGGGATAGAATAACTTATACAAATTGAAATATTAAAATGCAGGAAATTACAAAAAGAACCGCGAGTTGTCCATCTAGATGTCTCGCCACCAAGTACCGAAGATAAAGGGGACCCAATGGTGTATGGTGCATGTTCCACCCAACCAAGTGGTATCCGAAGGCCCACCCCCCATGCTAGGAGATAGTAACAACATAACATGGACAAATATCTACAACCACTCACCAAACGCAGACTCATACTGACATAACCATACAAATGCAATAAACAAGTATAACTCAAGTACAACACAAGTACAACATTCACATCACTGACATAGGTCACATTGCTTCCAGACATAAAAATAGATCAAGCATGTGCAGAGAACCATACACATAAAAAAAATACCAATAGTTGTTCTAGATAGAGTGTCATCACATAGTAGTCATGAGATCTCCTCTGGGCATCTTTCATAGGCTTCAGTAATCCTGGTGACCTCAACCAAATCTCGGTCCTCATACTCACTCATGCAGCATCAAATATCTCTCGTACTGACAAGATAAATGACTATGCCATTTCAGGCCTTCTCACTCATCCCAAGTCTAAACAAGCCCTTGTGTCTATGAGTGAGGCTTAAATTATCTTGATTAGTGTGGAAGGCATCCTAATCATCTAAGTACATTAATTTAATTATCACTTGATTAAATCACTTTTGAAGGTTACCCGGTTTATGTCTTTGGGCTCTGATGCCTAACAAAAGCCACTCTTCTATTCGACAACACACACCCAAACAATCCACCAAGGGAAACACAAGTGCATACAAAATAGGCATCAAAACCACTCCATTTCAAAGAAGAAACAAATAAAAGAACTCACTCCAAACATCTTGGAGGCAACATAACACATAGTCCACTCCTTTTGCAGGAGGTACTAAACATCCCCATTCGTGGAAACCGGGTAAAAACTGAAAAGACTCCATGCACTACCCAAGGAAAAACAACTGGTTGACATAATAAATTGATAACCCTCATCCTATAAGGTCTTCTAGAAGACTTACCAATTTGGACTAACACTTAATCCCATATCCCACAATGCAACTTGACGATATAGCTACAAAAGCATTCAAGTCATTAATCAAATCTAATGTTTGGATTTCTTAAATTCATAATCATTCAATAGATAACGTTGACAAAGTCAAAGGCACAATAACTAGATTAACTGAACTAATCATATAACCATATTTCCTCTTTCATTACTGGACATCTAAAACAATTAGACTCACTTATCTTTTATGAATATAGAGAAAATAAAATGTTTAAGGCAATCATGGGGAAATTACTATTTTTGGATATTCTAAATCCATATCTCTTTCATATTCCATTCACAATAATCTAAAACTTTTTCCCTTTCAAAATAATTGGAATAATTAAACAAGTGCCTTCAATTTAGAAATATAAGAAATACTAATTTGAAATAATTTAAATCAAATTCAATGTTTACTTTTAAAACCAACATAAGTACTCTACTAACTAGATTTCTTTCGTTTTCCAACTAATTCATATAATTTAATCAATTTATTTAAAATACCTTTTCTCTATCAAATTGAATTATGCATACTAACCAGTTCCAATTTAAACCTCCAATAATACTAATTTGAAAATAATATTTAAAATAAATTAAAATATTAAATATATATTTAAATATGTATATATGCTCATACCCTATATACATTAAATATATATTTAATCACATGTATACATTTAAATATATCTTCTGTCTTTTCAAAATATCAAATTATTTTATTCAAAATAAAATAGAACTTTATTAACCAAATTCTATATCTCTTGAATTTTCTAAATAATACATATAATTTCCTCCATTTATACAAGATATCATTCTCTATCCATTCATCCATGCATGCAAATCAATTCTTAGAAAAAAACTCCATTCAATAGTAAATTGCATGCATTAAATTAAAATAGGGCAAAATATTAAACTATATATTTAAATATACATACTCCTGATATATACTAATACAAGATGTCCATGTACACAATTATTCTCATTACTTAAATAAACATGCAAATATAAATATTCTTACAATTTTTTTTTAATTATATTAAACACAACCACTTAAACATGCACCTATTTAACTATATATATATATATACACACACACTGTATATTATATATATTTATTTAAATACTCACCAATAATCTCATCCTCAACTTATAATTTTAAATTTGAAATAAACAAATGTAATTCATTATATTATATATATATATATACATTGTATATATATTATATATAACACAATTAAACTTCTTATATAAATATATATACACTATATATATATTATATATGTATTTATTATAACCAAAATAGTGAATCCCACAAACTAATGGCAAACTAAATCATGGGTTTCAATTTTCATAAATGAAAAATTTTAAGAACCAAAACTATTTTGGGGAGGGGTCAGTTGTGGCCGAACCCCTACCCCTCCTCCCATATGCACAGTTCACTAAGGGGGTTGTGTTGCCTCATGAGCAGCGCTCCCTCCACTATGTGGAGGGCATTGCCCATGAGCAGCCACATCCCACATCCTCCCCTTAATGGGTATGATGGGGGAAAAAATTTGAACCCCCACCCAACACAATGCAAACAAGAAAGTCTTAAATAAAAACAAAAAACTCGTATTTGCATTTTTTATTAATTTCTGCAATACTACCTTAAACAATGGTGTCGTATGGACGGCGATACAACACTATCCAACATTAAATATTTTTTAAAATATTATATATATATATATATATATATATATATACATGAGCAATCAAATATTTATGTATATATATAAATATATATATATATATATATATATATATATATATATATATATATATATATATTTAAATAAGGATTTCAACATCAAAAATAAATTGGGGAACTTTTGTGAAAACATTCACCTACAGGTGAAATTATGCAAATTTTCTAGAAAGCGTCCAAATTTCACAGAGGTTTATAATTGATTCTTCTAATCCATTTCTTGAATTCTTAAACAATAAAAGAATCATTAAAACTAACTAAAAACTAAGTTACTTCCAAAAGCTTTCAAATTTTCAAGTTTTCTCCACCCAATTTCTACAGAGGTTTTATAAATAAACTAATTTTCTACAGAGGTTTAAATTTTCTTAAACAGATCCAAATGTGTTGTTCAACCTATAGGTTTGATTTAACAATCAAGACTACAATTTCCTCAAATAAATTAAATTCTACAGAGGTTTCAACAATAGAAGCTTTAAATTTATTTATTTATTTTCTTTCTTCTAAACACAAATTTCTTTCCTAAAACAGATTTAACAACCAATTAATTATTCACTACTATTTTAAAAGCAACCAAGAACGATAAAAACATAGAAGAAAACCTAATTCAAGAAGCTACAGGCAAAGATGAATTTCTGATGCAAAACCTCCTCCAAGGATCTCACGAATTCTCTTCTATCATACCAAGAATCCAAACCAAAAGCTCAACCAATTATAAATAAACTTTCCTCAAACCGATTCTATAATCAAAAACTTCTTCCAACCCTTCTTTGTGCAATTTTCCCCAAAATCCTCCTTTTCAAAATCTTCTCTCAGAATGAATGAATTTTCAATAATCTCTTCTCCTTAATTAAGTATGCAATTCAGTCCTAAATCAAAAATATCCTAAAACCCTGATCCTTTGCATGCAATATTGACATTTACAATATTAATTGTAATTTTTAATTTTCGAAAACCCACTTTCAATTTAAAATGCAATTTCAAATAATAATTTAATTCCCAAAATTGAAACTAATTTCCCAAATAAACATTTAATTATAATTTCTAATTTAATTCCCACAAGTTGAAATTAAATTCCAAAATTAATTTTAATTCCTTTCTTTCTTTTCATTTTCTTGTATCACATTTAATTAATTAATTAAATTATTTAATAACTAAATTCATCCTTTTGGATTAAATTTAATTAATTAAATAAATTAAATTTAATCAATTAATTTAAATAATAATTTCAATCAACAAAATATAATTTTAATTAAATAACCATCAACATGATTTAATGCAATAATTCTAAATATCTATTTTCAATTAAGAATCCTTCAGAATTTAAATAAGATTAAAGCAAGACAAACAATGACTCGACACACACGACTGACGACACACTAAGGTTAGGGCATAGACTTGACACATGTTACCTAGCTACTATCTCTCGTTCAACTTAACTGTTGGATCGACATGTTCAGACCTGTGAAACTAGGTGGAGTCGATGTCATGTACCTGCAACCTAAAAACCAAAATAAACAACCTCATATAATACATCTAGCATATAATACACACCGTGAAGAAGAAATCTCAGATTCATAGGGTGCTCGCAAGCGAGTGATGCAAACCCATCCCCTTCACCCATACACTCATCAAAACTGACACTTCCATCATAATTCCAATAATCTCATAAGCAATTACATGTTATATCAACTAACATCTTTACACCAATTAAAGCATGTAAACTACAACATCAGATAAATCAAATCACATCACATAATATAGTCTATCACTCAATGAATAGCGACCAAGTCCACACACCAAATAATGTATCAGAATATCCAGAAACATAATTCAACGCAAAACAAGTACACATTGTCCAATCCAAAAAGCAAAACGGAGGGGTGTTACAGCTCACATTATTAGGGCCATAACATGCACATGTACAACAAGCATAATTTGACCTAAATAAAATTATTTTTCTAATTAATCATAATTTGAGCTAAATAAATAATAAAATTATATTTTTAATTATGTCAATAATGATGTCTAGATTGATGACATGTAATTTAAAAAATATTTTAAAAATGAAAGATTAAAAAATACTAATACCTAATATTTCAAGTTTATGGACCAGTTTCCTCATAAATTAATTAATAAATAGAAAAAAAACAAGCCCAATAATAAAAATAACTTACATAATTTAAAATTAGACATCATCATCTATAATGAGTTTTACTTTCATAAATTTTTTTTGAAAAAATATCAACCATACTGCTAATGTTAGATTTCATCTTGTTGTTTTCATGGCATTGTACTTGCAAGTCCAAGTAGGTTGGGTTCCAAGACTATAATGGAAAAATTGTAGGTTTCAAATTTCAAATTTTATGAAACGTACACTCATTCTAAAAAGAAATGGGTTTATTATGTAATAGAAATAAGTACCCATTTTATAATGGTGTATCGATTCCTTCCAAAAAAAATTAAACCCAACACTTCCACCAAAGTGGACCCATTACCTTGCACTTACCCTATACATAAATACACATACATATATATGTATACATACATATACATATATATATATATATATATATATATATATATATATATATATATATATATATATATATATATATATATATGTATATGTATATATACGTATATATGTATGTGTATTTATGTATATAAATGCATGTATATGTAATATATAGTACTTGTGTTTGTTATAAGTGCCCATGCTCAAAATATGATGCAGGAGCATCCAGTGGTGTAAGGGCAATCCTACATCACCCAAAAATATATTTACTTTTATTTAGATTTTTTTTTTTGTTGACGTTTTTGCATTTCTGGATACCCTTTTCGTCGAAGAAGAATTCTCAACTTTCAGAACTGCTTTTCTGCTTTTTCTGCTCGACTGCTATTTTCAGCAGGTATGATTTTGAAGGTGTGAGGAGACAAAAATTTAAGGGAAGCTTCAGGATAGAATAATAAACACTTTCTGCTTTTTGCCCTACAAAATCTTCGGAGCTAATTTTGAGGGACTTAAAGGCTCCGGATGAGCCTGAAAATTGGCGGAAAACAAAAGTGGTTAGCCTTTAGGCCACACTTTCCAACACTTCATTTTCGCAAGACCTTTCCGAAAAGGTATTATCATTGAAGATCCGACGATTAGATCTTGAGTTAGGGCTTCCGGAAGTTTGTGCATAATTAGAATGTTGTTTTTGGCTCCAAACGGAGAATTGGGCTATTTATGGGGTAGTTTTTGATTTTTGTGAGTAGTTTCTGGGAAAGAAGATCGCATGTTGCGAATAGGGGAATTTCTGTAATTTATTTTCTATAATTTTCATGTATTGTAGAACTCAAGGAATGGAGATCCTCTACATATAAGAATTTCATACTTTGAAAATAATAAGATTTGTTAGTTTTTCTATGTGATTTTCTGTGTCTCGGGTTGCACCCTCATCAAGTGGTATTAGAGCGGGTTTTCTTGAGCGTGTGGACAGATCGTCGATCATGAGGTAGTATGCACCAGGACTATGGTTGTGGGTTCAAGATATTCAAGATGCCTCTAAGAGTGGCACGTAGTAGGCGAGGTGGTTCAAGAAATGCTGGTGGAAGAGATCCATTAGCGGTCGAGGGTTTCAGAGCCCTCCAGAGACAAATTAATGCATTACAAAGAGAGTTAAGAAGAGGGGTAAACCCGAGAAGGGGAGAAGAAAGTGAGGATGAAGAAAAGGTAGAAGATTCAGATGTAGAAGAGGAAGAAGAAGCTATTGATCAAGATCAAATGCGGCTGATAAGGGTCATTTCGGAGATTGGAAAAAGACCTAGAGTAGAAGTTCCCAGTTTTTCTAGTAGTTTGAACCTAGAAGAGTTGATTGATTGGATCAACGAGTTGGAAGAGTATTTCGAGTATGAAGAAGTAGAGGACCTAGATCGCATTAAGTTTGCAAAAACGAAGCTGAAGGGCCACACCAGTATCTGGTGGAAAGAAGTCCAACTAGAAAGAAATAAGAGAGAAAAGGGAAAGATCACCAGATGGGATCGCATGGTGGAGAAACTGAAGAAGCAGTTCATGCCAATGGACTATGAGTTAGATCTATTGAAGAAATTGCAAGGGTTGAAGCAAGGAAGTAGATCTGTGAAAGAATACACAGAAGATTTTCACAAGATAATCATCAGAACGGGACATGCAGAGGCCAACAAGGAAAAGGTAGCCCATTATCTTAATGTGTTATGGCCAAGCATTCAAGAGGAGCTAAGCTTGGTCAGAATGGCCACCATTGAGGATGCTTACCAATTTTCGCTGAGAGTTGAAGAGAAGCTGAACAAAAGATTTGATAGTAAGCAAAAAGGACGAGGAGGTCAAAGCGGAAGGGGTAGCGGAAGATATTTTGGAAGCCGAAATGAGGATGAGAAGAAAAGTGAAGATGTGGGTACTAGTCAAAGCCAGAGGAATGATAAATTCTACCGCCCACGTGATTAGAATGGTTGTGATCAAAGAGGTAGAGGACGAGGAAGATTTGGGCAAGGACCCAGAAGGGGTGGTTTCAGAGGAACTTGTTTCTGATGTGGTGAAGAAGGGCATCGAGCCTATGAATGTCCACAATACCAAGAAGAACAGACAAAAGGCTAGAAGGTCGTGCAAGGGTTGTGCATGTAGATGAGAAGGCTCAATCTGAGCATTCAGATGATGCTGAAAGGGGAGAAGCCCTAGTGGTTAGAAGAGCCTTGGTGACTGAAGAGAAGGAGCCAGAACAGAGGAAGAATCTATTTTGCACAAGGTGCAAGTGTGAAGACAAATGTTGTGATGTCATTATTGATGGTGGGAGCACTGATAATATAGTGTTGGGAGAAATGGTTACAAAGTTGAAGCTAAAGAGGGAAATGCATCCACATCCATATCGAATTGCCTAGTTGTAGAAAGACCACAAATTTCTAGTCAATGAGCAGTGCCTGGTGAAGTTCAAGATTAGAAGCTATTGTGATGAGTTACTCTATGATATCATCCCCATGGATGCATGTCACATGTTGCTGGGGAGTCCGTGGTAGTTTTACAGGCAAGTTGTACATGATGGACATGCGAACACTTATTCCTAATGAAGGATGAAGTCTGTCATAAGTTGAAACCCCTAGAGAAGGCCGAAGAAAAGGTATGCAGTAGTGCTAGAATTTGTTATGTTGATGGAAAGAAATTTTTAGAAGGCATGAAACATGAGCGTATGTGTTATGCATTAATTCCTAAAATGGATAAGGAGGGTAGTGAGAAGGTTCTAGTAGAAGTTTATGGGTTATTGAATGAGTTTCAGGATATTGTTTCTGATAATGTACCTGAAGGTTTACCACTAATGAGGAAGATCAGTCATCAAATTGACTTGATCTCAGGAGCCAGTTTGCCAAATAAGGCAGCTCATAGAATGACTCCTGCAGAAAATGAGGAGTTAAACAAACAAGTTGAGGAGTTGTTGAGAAAGGGTTTGATTTGAGAGAGTTTGAGTCCATGTGCAGTACCTGTAGTACTAGCACCAAAGAAGGATGGGGAGTGGAGAATGTGTATAGACTCTCGGGTCATAAAGCAGATAACAATCAAGTATAGATTTCCCCTACCAAGAATGGATGATCTGATGGACTATTTGAGTGGAGCTGAGTACTTCACTAAGATTGATCTAAAGAGTGGATATCACTAGATCCGGATTCGAGAGGGAGATGAATAGAAGACCACCTTCAAGACCAAAGAGGGCATGTACGAGTGGTTATTCATGCCTTTTGGGCTAACCAATGCATCGAGCACATTCATGCGGCTCATGAACGAGGTACTGAAAGAGTTCCTAGGAAACTTTGTTATTGTGTATTTAGACAATATTTTGAAATTTAGTAAGTTACTGGATGAGCATATAATGCATATTGGTAGAGTCTTTGAGAAGTTAAGAGATGAGAAATTGCTGATTAATTTGAAGAAGTGTAGTTTTGTGGAGAAGGAGTTAGTGTACTTGGGGTTTGTTGTCTCAACAGAAGGTCTCAAGATGGACCCAGAGAAGGTGAAGGCTATTCTGGAATGGCCTACCCCAAGAACTACTACTGAGGTGAGATCTTTCCATGGTTTAGCAAGTTTTTATAGAAAGTTTATTAGAAACTTCAGTAGTATTTGTGCACCCCTAACTAAAACGATGAGAGGGGATAGAAAAGAGTTCAAGTGGAGCACTAGAGCAGCAAAGAGTTTTGATCTATTGAAGCAAAAGGTGACATAACAACCTGTTTTGGGTCTCCCAGATTTCAATAAGGTGTTTCAGGTGGATTGTGATACCAGTGGTTGTGCTATTGGAGTAGTGTTAAGCCAAGAAGGTAAGCCCATTGCTTATTTCAGTGAAAAGTTAAATGATGCAAAGAGAAAGTACTCTATATATGATCAGGAATTTTATGCAATAGTTCAAGCATTAAAGAAATGGAGGCATTATTTGTTGCCGAAGGAATTTGTTATGTATACTAATCATCAAGCATTGCAGTACCTGAGTAGTTAGGGAAAATTAAATCAGAGGCATATGAAATGGGTCGAATTTTTGCAAAGTTCTACATTTGTTTTAAAACATAGGAGTGGGAAGTCAAATAGGGTTGCAGATGCCTTAAGTAGGAGGCATACATTGTTGATAGAAATGCAGATTGAGGTGGTTGGGTTTAGTGAACTCAAAAAATTCTATCCGAATGATCCTGATTTTGCAGAGGCTTGGAAAGCTTGCAAGGAACCTGTTACAGTTGATAGGACAAAGTGGCTAGATTTCATAATTCAAGAAGGCATGTTGTTTAAGGGAAGTCAATTGTGTATTCTGAAGAGTTCCATGAGGGAGAACCTAATAAAAGAGAAACACAGTGGAGGAATGGCAGGACATTTTGGTTGAGATAAGACCATTTCCATTATCAGTGAGCGTTATTATTGGCCTCAGTTGTCACAAGATGTGCAGAGTTACAGGGTATGTCAAATGGCTAAACAAGTGAGTCAAAATACAGGGTTGTATCAGGCCTTACCTGTACCAGAGAGGCCGTGGGAGGATATAAGTATGGACTTTGTTCTTGGTTTGCCAAGGACACAAAGAGGGAATGATTCAATATTTGTGGTAGTTGATAGGTTTTCGAAGATGGCACATTTCATCCTATGTCAGAAGAGCCATGATGCAGTCCACATTGCTGACTTGTTCTTTAGAGAGGTGGTGAGGCTACATGGTTTTCCAAAGAGTATAGTCTCAGATCGTGACACAAAATTTGTTGGATACTTTTGGAGGACCTTGTGGAAGAAGTTGAAAATAGAGTTGAAGTTTAGTTCTGCACACCATCCCCAGACTGATGGGAAGACTGAAGTTGTGAACAGGAGTTTGGGTAACCTACTGAAATGCTTGGTAGGAGATAAACCAAAGGGATGGGATTTGATCTTACCCCAGGCAAAATTCGCTTATAATGATTCTATCAATAGAAGCACTGGTAGATCACCGTTCTAGATTGTGTATGGAAGTAGTCCTAGGACTGCTCTAGAATTGAGGAAGATGGACCAAGAGAAGAAGACAAGTGTTGAAGCTGAAGACTTTGCAGAACACATCAAGAATATGCATGAGAAAGTAAAAGAACACATTAACAAGATGAATATGCAGTATAAGGCTAAGGCAAATCAAAAGAGGAGGTATAAGGAGTTTGAGATTGGTGATGAAGTGATGGTTCACTTGAGGAAAGAAAGGTTTCCAGTAGGAACCTATAACAAATTGAAGATGAAGAAGTTCGGTCCCTATAAAATTTTGAAGAGGCATGATTTAGGGAACGCATATGAGGTAGAGTTGCCGAATGGATTCAACATTGCAGTTTTGACAGAATATCATGAGGGTGGCATAGAGGAAGTACCAGCAATGGAACAATGTGGTATTCCAGCACCTACTTCAGAAAAGGAGGAGATCGAAGAAATCTTGGATAGCTATGTGGGAAGGAGTACCAAAAATAGGCAATATGAAGAATATCTGGTGAAGTGGAGAGGAAGGCCAATGGAAGATTCATTCTGGTTGTCTAAGGCAGAGGTTGACTGTTTGGGTTTTCCTTAACCATCTGAGAAGTGACGGGGTCACTTTTCAAATTACCTTGGATGTCTGATGTAGGAGCATCTAGTGGTGTAAGGGCAATTCTACATCACCCAAAAATATATTTACTTTCATTTAGATTTTTTTTTTGTAGATGTTTTTCCATTTTTGGATACCCTTTTCGTCGAAGAAGAATTCCCAACTTTCAGAACTGCTTTTCTGTTTTTTCTGCTCGACTGCTATTTTTAGCAGGGATAGAATATTTAACACTTTGGTGAAAGAATCAGGCGAAGATCATTCCCGGTTCAAAAGTTATTCAAGTTTCAGTTTCTACTTTTTGCCCTACAAAATCTTCGGAGCTAATTTTGAGGGACTTAAAGGCTCCGGATGGGCCTGAAAATTGGCGGAAAACAAAAATGGTTAGCTTTTAGTCCCCACTTTCCAACACTTCATTTTCACAAGACCTTTCCGAAAAGGTATTATCATTGAAGATCCAATGGTTAGATTTTGAGTTAGGGCTTCCGGAAGTTTGTGCATAATTAGAATGTTGTTTTTGGCTCCAAATGGAGAATTGGGCTATTTATGGGGTAGTTTCTGATTTTTGTGGTAATTTTTGGGAAAAGAAGATCGCATGCTGCGAATAGGGGAATTTCTATAGTTTCTTTCTGTAATTTGCATGTATTGCAGAACTCGAGGATTTGAGATCCTCTACATGTAAGATTTTCATTTTTGAAAATAATAAGGATCTCAGTTTTCTGTGTGATTTTCTGTGTCTCGGGTTGCACCCTCATCAAGTGGTATCAGAGCGGGTTTTCTTGAGTGTGTGGACAGATTGTCGATCGTGAGGCAATTTGCACCAGGACTGTGGTTGTGGGTTCAAGATATTCAAGATGCCTCCAAGAGTGGTGCGTGGTAGGCGAGGTGGTGCCAGAAATGTTGGTGGAAGAGATCCATTAGCGGCCGAGGGTTTCAGAGCTGTCCAGAGATAAATTAATGCATTACAAAGAGAGTTAAGAAGAGGGGTAAACCCGAGAAGGGGAGAAGAAAGTGAGGATGAAGAAGAGGAAGAAGAAGCTATTGATCAAGATCAAATGCGGTGGATAAGGGCCATTTCAAAGATCGGAAAAAGACCTAGAGTAGAAGTTCCTAGTTTTTTTGGTAGTCTGAACCCTGAAGAGTTGATTGATTGGATCAACGAGTTGGAAGAGTATTTCGAGTATGAAGAAGTAGAGGACCCAGATTGAGTTAAGTTTGCAAAAACGAAGCTGAAGGGCCATGCCAGTATCTGGTGGAAAGAGGTCCAACTAGAAAGAAATAAGAGAGAAAAGGGAAAGATCACCAGATGAGATCGCATGGTGGAAAAACTGAAGAAGCAGTTCACGCCAATGGACTATGAGTTAGATCTATTGAAGAAATTGCAAGGGTTGAAGCAAGGAAGTAGATTTATGAAAGAATACACAGAAGATTTTCACAAGATAATCATCAGAACGGGACATGCGGAGGCCAACAAGGAGAAGGTAGCCCATTATCTTAATGGGTTACGGCCAAGCATTCAAGAGGAGCTAAGCTTGGTCAAAATGGCCACCATTGAGGATGCTTACCAATTTTCACTAAGAGTTGAAGAGAAGCTAAACAAAAGATTTGACAGTAAGCAAAAAGGACGAGGAGGTCAAAGCGGAAGGGGTAGCGGAAGATCTTTTGGAAGTCGAAATGAGGATGAGAAGAAAAGTGGAGATGTGGGTACCAGTCGAAGCCAGAGGAATGATAAATTCTACCGCCCACATGATCAGAATGGTGGCGATCAAAGAGGTAGAGGACGAGGAAGATTTGGGCAAGGACCCAAAAGGATTGGTTTCAGAGGAACTTGTTTCCGATGTGGTGAAGAAGGGCATCGAGCCTATGAATGTCCACAATACCAAGAAAGGATAGACAAAAGGCCAGAAGGTCGTGCAAGGGTTGCACATGTAGATGAGGAGGCTCAATCTGAGCATTCAGATGATGCTGAAAGGGGAGAAGCCCTAGTGGTTAGAAGAGCCCTGGTGACTGAATAGAAGGAGCCAAAACAGAGGAAGAATCTATTTCGCACAAGGCCCAAGTGTGAAGAAAAATGTTGTGATGTCATTATTGATGGTGGGAGCACCGATAATCTAGTGTTGGAAGAAATGGTTACAAAGTCGAAGCTGAAGAGGGAAAGGCATCCACATCCATATCGGATTGCCTGGTTGCAGAAAGACCACAAAGTTCTAGTCAATGAGCAGTGCCTGGTGAAGTTCAAGATTAGAAGCTATCATGATGAGGTACTCTGTGATATCATCCCTATGGATGCATGTCACGTGTTGCTGGGGAGGCTATGGCAGTTTGACACGCGAGCTGTACATGATGGCCATGCAAACACTTATTCCCTGATGAAGGATGGAGTCCGCCATAAGTTGAAACCCCTGAAGAAGGCCAAAGAAAAGGTATGCAGTAGTGCTAGAATTTGTTATGTTGATGGAAAGAAATTTTTAGAAGGCATGAAACATGAGCGTGTGTGTTATGCATTGATTCCTAAAATGGATAAAGAGGGTAGTGAGAAGGTTCTAGTAGAAGTTTCTGGGTTATTGAATGAGTTTCAGGATATTGTTTCTGATAATGTACTTGAGGGTTTACCACCAATGAGGAAGATCAGTCATCAGATTGACTTGATCCCAGGAGCCAGTTTTCCAAATAAGGTAGCTCATAGAATGACTCCTGCAAAAAATGAGGAGTTGAACAGACAAGTTGAGGAGTTGTTGAGAAAGGGTTTGATTCGAGAGAGTCTGAGTCCATGTGTAGTACCTGCAGTACTAGCACCAAAGAAGGATGGGGAGTGGAGGATGTGTATAGACTCTCGGGCCATAAACAAGATAACAATCAAGTATAGATTTCCCCTGCCAAGGATGGATGACCTGATGGACTGTTTGAGTGGAGCTCAGTACTTCACAAAGATTGATCTGAAGAGTGGATATCACCAGATCCGGATTCGAGAGGGAGATGAATGGAAGACCGCCTTCAAGACCAAAGAGGGCCTGTACAAGTGGTTAGTCATGCCTTTTGGGCTAACCAATGCACCGAGCACATTCATGCGGCTCATGAATGACGTACTGAAAGAGTTCCTAGGAAGCTTTGTTATTATGTATTTAGATGATATTTTGATATTCAGTAAGTCACTGGATGAGCATATAATGCATATTGGTAGAGTCTTTGAGAAGTTAAGAGAAAAGAAATTGTTGATTAATCTGAAGAAGTGTAGTTTTGTGAAGAAGGAGTTAGTGTACTTGGGGTTTGTTGTCTCAACAGAAGGTCTCAAGATGGACCCAGAGAAGGTGAAGGCTATTCTGGAATGGCCTACCCTAAGAACTACTACTGAGGTGAGATCTTTCCATGGTTTGGAAAGTTTTTATAGAAAATTTATTAGAAACTTCAGTAGTATTTGTGCACCCCTAACTTAAACAATGAGAGGGGATAGAAAAGAGTTCAAGTGGAGCACTGGAGCAGCAAGGAGTTTTGATCTATTGAAGCAGAAGGTGACAGAACAACCTGTTTTGGCTCTCCCGGATTTCAATAAGGTGTTTCAAGTGGATTGTGATGCCAGTGGTTGTGCCATTGGAGAGTGTTAAGCCAGGAAGGTAAGCCCATTGCCTATTTCAGTGAAAAGTTAAATGATGCAAAGAGAAAGTACTCTATATATGACCAAGAATTTTATGCAATAGTTCAAGCATTAAAGAAATGGAGGCATTATTTGTTGCCGAAGGAATTTGTTATGTATACTGATCATCAAGCATTGCAGTACCTGAGTAGTCAAGGAAAATTAAATCAGAGGCATATGAAATGGGTAGAATTTTTGCAGAGTTATACATTTGTTTTAAAACATAGGAGTGGGAAGTCAAATAGGGTTGCAGATGCCTTAAGTAGGAGGCATACATTGTTGATAGAAATGTAGATTGAGGTGGTTGGGTTTAGTGAACTCAAGACATTGTATCCGAAAGATCCTGATTTTGCAGAGGCTTGGAAAGCTTGCAAGGAACTTGTTACAGTTGATAGGACAAAGTGGCTGGATTTCATAATTCAAGAAGGCATGTTGTTTAAGGGAAGTCAACTGTGTATTTCGAGGAGTTCCATGAGGGAGAACCTAATAAAAGAGAAACACAGTGGAGGAATGGCAGGACATTTTGGTCGAGATAAGACCATTTCCATTATCAGTGAGCATTATTATTGGCCTCAATTGTCACAAGATGTGAAGAAGTTTGTGCAGAGTTGCAGGGTATGTCAAATGGCTAAAGGAGTGAGTTAGAATACTAGGTTGTATCAGCCCTTACCTGTACCAGAGAGGCCGTGGGAGGATGTAAGTATGGACTTTGTTCTTGGTTTTCCAAGGACACAAAGAGGGAATGATTCAGTATTTGTGGTAGTTGACAGCTTTTCGAAGATGGCACATTTCATCCCATGCCAGAAGATCCATGATGTAGTACACATTGCTGACTTGCTCTTTAGAGAGGTGGTGAGGCTACATGGTCTGCCAAAGAGTATAGACTCAGATCGTGACACCAAATTTGTTGGATACTTTTGGAGGACCTTGTGGAAGAAGTTGAAAATAGAGTTGAAGTTTAGTTCTGCACACCATCCGCAGACTAATGGGCAGACTGAGGTTGTGAACAAAAGTCTAGGTAACCTACTAAGATGCTTGGTAGGAGATAAACCAAAGGGATGGGACTTGATCTTACCCCAGGCAGAATTTGCTTACAACAATTCTGTCAATAGAAGCACTAGTAGATCACCATTCCAGATTGTGTATGGAAGTAGTCCTAGGTTTGCTCCAAAATTGAGAAAGATGGACCAAGAGAAGAAGACAAGTGCTGAAGCTGAAGACTTTGCAGAACACATCAAGAATATGCATGAGAAGGTAAAAGAACACATTAACAAGATGAATATACAGTATAAGGCTAAGGAAAATCAAAAGAGGAGGTATAAGGAATTTCAGATTGGTGATGAAGTGATGGTCCACTTGAGGAAATAAAGGTTTCCAGTAGGAACCTATAACAAATTGAAGATGAAGAAGTTCGGTCCCTGTAAAATTTTGAAGAGGCATGATTCAGGGAATGCATATGAGATAGAGTTGCCAGATGGATTCAACATTTCCCCTGTGTTCAACATTGCAGATTTGACAGAATATCATGAGGGTGGCACAGAGGAAGTACCAGCAATGGAACAGTGTGGTATTGTAGCACCTCCTTCAGAAAAGGAGGAGATCGAAGAAATCTTGGATAGCCGTGTGGGAAGGAGTACCAAAAATAGGTAGTATGAAGAATATTTGGTGAAGTGGAGAGAAAGGCCTGTGGAAGATTCATCCTGGTTGTCTAAGGCAGAGGTTGACCATTTGGGTTTTCCTCAACCATCTAAGAAGTGACGGAGTCACTTTTCAAATTACCTTGGGTGTCTGATGCAGGAGCATCCAGTGGTGTAAGGGCAATCCTACATCACCCAAAAATATATTTACTTTCATTTAGAGTTTTGTATATGTTTTTTCATTTCTGGATACCCTTTTCATCGAAGAAGAATTCCCAACTTTCAAAACTGCT
Organism: Sequoiadendron giganteum; assembly: GCA_007115665.2. Taxonomy (NCBI): domain Eukaryota; kingdom Viridiplantae; phylum Streptophyta; class Pinopsida; order Cupressales; family Cupressaceae; genus Sequoiadendron; species Sequoiadendron giganteum. The sequence goes on along the minus strand of CM021108.1, from coordinate 331,157,821 downwards.
TTTTTGCTTTTTATGCTCGACTGCTATTTTTAGCAGGTATGATTTTGAAGGCGTGAAGAGACAGAAACTTAAGGGAAGCTTCAGGACAGAATAAGAAACACTTTGGTGAAAGAATCAGGCGAAGACCATTCCCGGTTCAAAAGTTATTCAAGTTTTAGTTTCTGTTTTTTGCCCTACAAAATCTTCAAATCTAATTTTGAGGGACTTAAAGGCTCCGGATGGGCCCAAAAATTAGCGAAAAACAAAAGTGGTTAGCTTTTAGGCCCCACTTTTTGGCACTTCATTTTCACAAGACCTTTCTGAAAAGGTATTATCATTGAAGATCCGATGGTTAGATCTTGAGTTAGGGCTTCCGGAAGTTTGTGCATAATTAGAATGTTGTTTTTGGCTCCAAACGGAAGAAATGGGGCTATTTATGGGGTAGTTTCTGATTTTTGTGGTAGTTTTTGGGAAAAGAAGATCGCATGCTACGAATAAGGGAATTTCTGTAGTTTCTATATGTAATTTGCATGTATTGCAAAACTCAAGGATTTGAGATCCTCTGCATGTAAGATTTTC
>CM021108.1:331128250-331157163 GCA_007115665.2 Sequoiadendron giganteum | reverse complement strand
TCCATTACTATGCTTCTTCCTTTAATTCATATTTACAAGCCAATGAAGATGTACCATAGGGCTCATAGGTATTCAAGGAGGTAATTGGCACACAGTCAGATGGGACACAAGAAACACAAACAATTCCGCACATCAGAAAGTTCCTCAAGTTTCCTATGCACACTGTCCGTCAAATGAAATCCAAAGTCAGTGCAATTTAGATCAGTAGACAGTCTCAATTGTTGACAATAGATGAATACATGAGGTTGTTAATGGAGCAAGAGAGAAGGAAGAAAGAGGTGGAGGAGATAAAACCAAGAAAGAGACAACAAAATGCAGAGAAAAAGGTAGCAAGAATTGTGGTAGCAGAGTTGAAGGAGAATGCTAGAATTGAGAAGGACATACTATGAAAGGAAAAAGAGCAACAAAAATTACAACAAAAAAAGGATAGAGATGCAAAAAAGGAGCAAGAGAGGCTTCACAAGGAACAAGACCAAAAGGAAAAAGAGATTGAGGAGGCACAAAGGGCTTTACAGAGAGAGGTGGTTAAGGAACACTTCTAATCCATTATCTCAAAGTAATGGAGTCTTCTGTGATATTCTCAACACTAATATCCCTTAGTTATCCACAAAAGTGAATTATTCAAGCCTCTCCCAATCTGACTTCAAGGGCACTAAATATCCATATCAATTTGGCACTCGAGATGTACAAATGTCTCCACCACCGCCCCCAACACATGTTACTTGCACTGAATTTACCACTCCAAGTCCCATTCATGTATGCAGAAATCCTCGTCAACTGGAAGGGGATGAGAACATGGCAATTGGCACCCCAACCAGCCAAGATCCTTTTCACAACAACAACAACTAGATTACAAATTCTAGTTTCATAGACTTTAGAAGTATTGATATTTACAAATGCACTGAAATTATGGACAATTGTAATTTTTTGATAAGTACAGATTGACCGTTATTGTTTTGTTTTGTGAAGTAATCTGATCAGATTAGAAAAAGTGTTGTATGTGATTTGCAATGTATGCTTCTTCGTTGAAATTTTTAAATATATGAAAATTACAAATGCATCATTTTTGTTTTGATTTGCAATGTATTATGATCATATTGCAATGTGTGTTCTATATAATTTGCAATGTGTCACTGTTTTCATTTCAAATGTTTGCTTCTTCATTGAAATTTTATCATTTTCTATTCCTTTTTCCAAATATTTTGCCACGTGGAAGGTCCAACTTTGTCCATGCCTAGAAAAAAATAGAAAAAAAATCCGTCGACCGATACAGACGCACCTCGGGTGCCACTACCTGTGTGGCTCGATGTCCGAAGGTGACAACATTGAAACATCAACTCCTCCCATTCCACCACCCTAACAATCGACTACTGAGGATTTATCACTTGCCGCCACTTCCTATTCCTATCAATTGTCGGGTGTAAATGTTGTCACCTCTCCTAAGCTCCTCCCCACCCCACAATTTTATTCCAACCAACCTATACATATACATATCCATATCCATATACATAGACATATATGCATATACATATGCATATGTATATGCATATATATATGCATACATATACATATACATATGTATATATACATATACATATACATATACATATACATATACATATATACATATCTATATATATATATACATATGTATATACATATACATATACGTATGTATATACATATGTATATGTATATGTATGTATATGTATACACATATACATATACATATACGTATGTATATACATATGTATATGTATATGTATGTATATGTATACACATATACATACATATTTTCCAAGCCAACTTTCATTGAATGCTCCTTAGTGCCTCGTTCTTCTCGCCATGTTTTTAGCCTTCCATTTTAGCAAGAAAAATTTTTGTCTTCACTTGCTCATCGGTACTTGGTCATTTCATTGTCTGTAACATTTTCCGTCTCACCACAACTTGCGATGCTTGGAGACCGGTTTGTATTTGGGTATAAGCCAATTAGGAGATAAGTACACACTAGTTATTGAATGTTACCAGCAACTCCACTTCTGCCATGCAAGCAATGAATGGGTTCTTTGCTGCCATGAATGTGTTCCATATACATATACATATATATATGTATATATATATATGCATACATCCACATACATATACTGTATATGTATATATTTATGCATGCATACACATAAACATAAACATATGTATATGCATACATATACATATGTATATAGATATATATATACATACATATGCATATGTATATAGATATATATATATACATACATATGCATATGTATATAGATATGTATAAGTATATGCATACATATACATATCTATATACATATACATACCAATATACATACACATACACATACACATATACATATTCATATACAATTAAGTCATGCAACTATTATATCTTTTTCAGGTGTCATTGATAAATTTGGGGGTGTTTAATTTTTCATAGGTGATGGCAACCTATGTTGGACAAGCCCAAAAATCCATTCGAATTGCGAAGTGTTGCATAGGTAACCATGACAAGCCTTCACAAAACCAAGTCCCCCTAAGTCATTCAAATACAAAGTTGTGGTAATCTACGTGAAATGCTACATAGGCCACACATGTATATACATAAAACATAGACATACAAATATTAAATATAGGTTGTGCTTCATCAATTGAATCAACTAAGCAATAGAGACATGTTTTAGGGAGACTTGATTTTGTGAATGATTGTTTGATGGCAACCTATGCTGCACGGGTCCACAACTCCATTTGAATTGTGAAGTGTTGCATAGGGAATCATGACAAGCCTTCACAAAACCAAGTCCCCTAAGTCATTCAAATAAAAAGCTATGGTAATCTATGTGAGGTGCTACATAGGCCACACATGTATATAAATAAAACATAGAAATACAAATATAAATATAGGTTGTGCTTCATCAATTCAATCAACTGAGCAATAGAGACATATTTTAGGGAGACTTGATTTTATGAACGCTCGTTTGATGGCAACCTATGTTGCATGGGTCCACAAATCCATTCGAATTGTGAAGTGTTGCATAGGGAACCATGACAAGATTAACAAAATCAAGTCCCTTAAGTAATTCAAATACAAAGCTATGGTAATCTATGTGAACTGCTACATAGGCAAGCATGAAAGGCCTTGATTAAAGGAGGTCCCCTAAATATATGTTGTAAAAAAAAATTTAGTGCTCAATATTGATCTATGGTAATACATGTGAATAATTGAAGGTTTTAATGGCTATTTGAATTGAGAATTATTTGAATTTGATTGATGGTTGTTCAGTGTGGTGAAATAAATTGTTGTCCTCTTTTGAATTTGAGTTCTATTTCATATGAATTGGAGATTTGATTGATTTTAGCCTTTAATTATTGACTTGATTAGTTTGGTGGATTGTTTGAAATTGATTCCATGTTTTTTTTTTAATAATGCCAGCCTTACAAGAGTGTTAAATGGATTCTGGTGGGATATTTGTGTTTGGCTTCAATACGTGTGCACCCTACTTGGCAAGATGGGATAGATTGAAGTTGATAAGTGTTGTAGATATCATGGTATATGAGACAAGCGAATGCATTTGCGTGTTGGTTTGGTTATGCTACAATGGGAAAAATTCTTGTAATGGGTTCTCCAGTCGGTCAAAGATGGGTCGGATGGGTTTCAAATTTGTTGACCTGGTACCTTGTTTAAATTAATGCTAACTTTTGTGCATTTTATATCTGATCTATGTCTGATGTGATCAAGCCTATCTATGGATGAATTATTTTTGACATTGTGGAGGACCGACGTATAGGTGCACATCATATAAAGTTGAGGACACCCCCAAATTAATCAATGGGACATACAAAAGATACAATTGTTGTAGGTCTAAATTTATGAAGCATACACATAGACATAAGTGAATTAAACACAACTGTAGATAATTATAGGAAGGGGAAACGAGTGATAAATGTGACATAGTGGATTGTTAGGGTGGTTGAATGAGAGAATTAGAAATGGAAAGGTTGTCCACTTAAAACCTCTTCACACATCTATACACACACACCTTTACATATAGACATACACATTCACACATACACATTTACATATACAAATAAATATTTACATATAGACATAAACATAGACATACACATACACATATACATACACATACACATAAACATAGACATACACATAGACATACACATAGAAATACACATATACATACAGATACATATATTACATACACATACACATACAACAGTAATACCCTCCGTTTTGTTTTTTTTGGTTGAACAGTGCTCTGCCCTGTTGTGTTGTACTTTTTGTTTGTACCTTGACTTTGGTACTCGGCTGTTATTTGATCGCTATCTATAAAGCGACGTTAATGTAATCTTTTGATGTGATGGTATTTTTAATATGATGTTATCTTATGGCATGTTTTGGATTAACAAAATGGGTATTTGAATTAATGAAGATTATGCTTTGGATTATACTAGCATGTTAGAATTGTCAGTTATTTGCAGTGTATTGGTGAAGGGGACGGTATCGTATCACTCGCTTGCGAGTGCCCTACGATCTCGTGATTAGCTCTTCACGATGTGTATTCTATGTTGTTCATATTATATGTTGTGTTTACTTAATTTGCAGGTTGACAGGTACAGGACATCGACTCCACCTGGCTTCACAGGTGAGAGTGTGTTCAATACCCAACGGTATTCAATTGGGAGATAGTAGCTAGGTTTCCGTGTCAAGTCGTCACCCTAGTCCTGTTTGTCGTCAGTTGTTTGTGAAGTTGTGTTGCTTCGGTTATCGTGTTCCCCTCTTCGTCATTTAATTGTAAATTGAATTGGGTGATTTAAATAGCTTAATGTATTTAAGTTGTGAATTATGGTGTTCTGAAATTATATTGTTAATTTAATTTAATTAATAAATAATTTAATTTTTTGATTAAATCTATTTATTAATTGATTAAATTTATTTGGTTGAAATGAGTAATTTATCTTTGTTAAAGTTATTGGTTTAATTGTTGAAAATGTGAAATAAAGAAAATATTTGGAAATCAATTGAGAAAATTAAAATTGGAAAAGAAATGAAAAATGCTTGGAAAGTCAAAGTTGAAATTTGCATTCAAATTAAAAAAAAATGAGATATTTTAGAATTTGGAAATTAAAATGATTTAAAATTTAAATATTTTTCATTTTTTTTTGTTTTTGAGAAGTTATTGCAGTGGTTGAAGGATTTTTAGGGCAAAATCCTTATGAAATGAAATTTTTGGCTTCATAATTTTGGATCTTGAAGTTTTTGAAAAATTGAATTTGTGAGAGACAAATTGGGCAATTTTTGTGGGTTTTGGATTGGAGTGGTGGAAATCTGTGAAGCTGGATTTGGAAGTTGAGCATCGATTGGATCATCTCAAACACTAGTTAACCAGGTTCTTTCATTCGATTTAATTTATAAATTTTGAAATATTGTTTGCTATGGTGTTCTTGACTGAAATCTAATGGCTATGATATTTGTTTCTCAATTTGAATAAGGTTCCTTGTTAATTTGAATTATATATATATGATGTTATTACATACATAGTTTTATAACTGTGCTTAATTATTTGTTGTTAAAATTTTAATTGGAGGAAGAAAGAAGTTGCTGTTAAAAAGAATTATTTTCTTTGGAATTTGCCCAGAAATGGGCGCGGATTTCTAAAAATCCGCAGGCTTGGATTTTCGTCTGAAATAATTTTAGAGCAAAGGAAATAAAATTAAATGAATTTTTATTTATATATCAAAAAATATATATATATATATATTGTGGAGGGCCTTGGGGAGCCGCGGTCGGCGCGACCCCCGCAGCCCGTTTTCCACCGCTCGCGGCTTGTTCACTGCCGCGGCTGTCTATGTCTATGTCGCCGCTGCCGCCGTTTGAAGCCACCGCCGCTGCCCGGCTTGGTCGCCACCTCCGTCGCCCTGCTCTAAGCTAACACCGCCGCTCCCTTCGGCTGCTCCTCGCTCCCCTTTCCGTGCTTCCCTGTCCGCCGCTCCCTATGGGGAGAGCCGACTGTGGCTATACACAGTCGCCCCAGCATAAGGGTCGGCTGTGTATGGACACAGCCGACTGTCCTTTGACTGTGGCAGAAACCCTAGCCCGAGGCAGCCGCCCATAAGGCCGGCGCGCGAAACGAGGATGCATGACTTTGTTTTTTTTATTATTAATGAAAATATTTTTATATATGTATAATATTATAATATATATAATATTTATATTATTATATTATAATATTATATATATATATAATAGTCATATATTTTGTTGAATAATATATAATATTATTTTATAATATAATATTAATATATTAATATGTATTATTAGAAGGATAATATGTATTAATTATTAATATTATATTGTATAATATTGTAATATTATTTTGGGCATTTTGAACTTTATTTAAATGGATATCTGTAAAGTTGTGAAATAAATTATAAGGCTTAGGAGATTATTGTTTTCCCTATTGATTGGAATTAATTTTAATTGGAGAAATGAAAATGTGTTGACTCTAGTTAAACCATTGTTCAATTATAAATAGTATTATATTTGGATTAACGTTGATTTAAATATTATAATATGCAAGTCAAATTAAATATTTTTATATGGTAATATTGAAAGGTGGAAACGACTACTTCGTGTTATAGTGTTTCGATTAGTACAATCAATTAATTATTTTATGATTAATGAAATGCAAGTAGGAGATGAAGTATTAAATGTTAACTTTCTCCCCTGTCTGAATAAGATGCAATCTGTATTTGCTTATATAATGCAATAAATTCCTGTACATTGTATGAGGACATGGATTTAGAATATCCAAAGTAGGTTTTAATTATTGTTTGAATTTGATCTGTTCGTGTTATCCTTTGGCAAATGTGAGTCATACCCTTCGTCAAGTCTTCCAGATGTGGTCTTTTATGATTGTGGGTTGTCGTGTCAGGTGGTCAACCTATTTTGTACCTATTGGGAAGCGTGTAGTATATTGTCAATCATTACCCGGTTTCCACGAACGGGGATGTGTTGTATTTCTGGTTTTAGAGCGGATTATGGGATCTGTGTCTCTTTGTCGGGAGCGGTCTTGTTATTGATGTTTCCTCTAGTGTTTGGGGATGGGTTCATCGTTGTCGGCTCCTGAGAAAGGAGTGGATGCATTATCTTGTTCTTTGCACCTTGGTTCCATAGATGTTTGTTTGGATGGTGTGTGTGTGTGTCGTCATAGAAGAGTGGCTTATAACGGGGGCCGGCACACCGAAGTGGTGCCTAGGATTACTCGTTGTAAGTTATTTAAACAAGTGATAACTAATACAATATGTAGAAGCTAGGACTAACCTCACACTAATCAAGACTTTTAATGCCTCACTCATTACCTAAGTGCTCGGTTAGGCTTGGGGATGAGATGGGAAGGCCTGTAATGGCAAGGTCATCTATCTTGTCTGTACGAAAGGTATTTGGCTCCGCATGGGTGAGTATGGGGGCCAGGATTCGGTAAAGGTCACAAGGATAACCCTTGTCTTGTGGGGGGCCAGAGCCTATGAAGATTCCCAAGGATAACCCATGACGAGCTGTGTGATGACACTCTCTCTAGGACAACAGTCGATTTTGTGTAATGGGTATGGTTTCCTTAACATACCTGATGTGACCCTTGTTGGTATTCGATTATTGTGGGTATGGTTACCTTGACATACCTGTTGTGACTATGTGTTGGTTCGATTATCACTCTTGTTCTGCTTGATGTCTGGAAGCATTGTGATCATGTTAGTTTTGGTACTTGTGTTGTACGTGTGCTTGGTTGTTTCAATATTGGTTCAGTTTGTGTTGCCTGTGTCTAGAGGTAGATAGTCTTGGCTAGGATTCTTGGTTACTATCTCCTAGTACGGGGGAGTGGACCTTTTTGGATCCACGTGGTTGGGTGGCGTGCACCTAAATCCATTGGGTTCTTCTTCATGTTTGTGTGGACGAGACTTCCAGTTGGAGAACTCGTTGGATCCTGTTTCACTTCTTGCTTTACTTTATTTCAGTTATCTTATGTATTATTTTACCCCTCAGCTGTATCGAGGTGGGAATTGTAATTGTAATTATGTTATTGGACTTGCCTCATTCAGAGAATGAGTGTTGTAATCTTTTGTGATTGAATATTTAATGTTGGATTAATGCAATGGAAGTTTTATCTTATGTTTGATGCTATTTCATCTTATTGGAATGTATGTGTTTAATTTATTTAGTAATTAATTGGCATGGTTTAATTCATGTTTTTGTTGAGGTTCTATATAACCTCTATCTCGTAACCTTAGGGGAAGTTGGCATTAGTTGATTAACTCACTTATTATTTATACTTTAAAAAAAATAAAAAAAAATTATTCCGTTTAAGTAGTTAAATGCAGCTTCCTCTAGGGGTGTAGTAATGGTTACATACACATACACATACACACATACATTTCCATCATTAGAGGAAAAATGAGCATTGGATGCAAGTTGGCTCGAAAAATATGCAGGATGTCATGAAAGTAGTATATGTATATGTATATACACATATACATATACATAAATATATAGACACATTCATATACATATACATAAACATAAACATATGTATATGTATATGAATATGTCTATACATATGAATATGTATACAAGTAAGATGCAAAGACCTTAAGCATATACAAGTTGGATACACTTCATCATGTTTGGTTGGTAGCATGTAATTGTTTTATTTTAAAATAGTTACAATTATGTGTGCATTTAATATTTGATATACATATACATATACATATGTCTATGTATATGTGTATGTATATGTCTATCTATATGTCTATGTATATGTCTATGTCTATGTTGATGAAGCAGAACCTAAAAAAAATAGAACACCTCCATATATTTCAGAGACAGAAGAATAAGGTACAATAATTGGATGATTGATATGATGGAAAATAACCTATGCAAAAGATAACACCCCCAAAATAACCAATGAAACCTAAGAAAAGATAGAAACATTTGCATTATAGATTTATTGAAGTAGCACATATTCATTTTATTTATATGGGTTTTTAAAAAAAATGGTATTGGTCCACGTGGCTTGCCATGTGGACTGTGTGATTTTGGGTGCGTACATATCAGCTCCTCTCCCCTAATACGTAAGTGGGGGCCCTAACGTGCGATGGGACATGCACTCATTGGGACCTACACCTATACACTGGTCCTCCACAACGTAAAAAAAATCCATCCATAGATAGGCTTGATCACATCAAACATAAATCGGATATAAAATTGATGGAGCATAACCCAAAATAAATAACACCAACATATTTATCTATGGCACAAAAACAACATCAATTTATTAAGTGATTGAAAAGATGAAGCAAAACCTGAAAAAAGATTAACCCACATTTTTTTTTGTTAATGAAATAGAGAACACAACCTAACTTAATGATAATGACCTATGATAATACGATAAGCAGAGTCAATGATAATGCGGAACCTATGAGAATACGAAAATTAGAATCAATGATAATGCAAAACCTATGAGAAAACAATAAGGAGAGTGAATGATAATGCATAACCTATGATAATACGATAAGCAAAGTGAATGATAATGCAAAAAATATTGAAAGAGATATGATGTAATATAAGCTAGACAATTATTTTAGTTTTGCTTCCCCTTTGACATCAAATAGCTTTTTATTTTTTATAGTTAGGATATTGTTTTCACTATGTACCTTAGCTAGAGGATTACTTGGTTGATTGTGATAATGAATTTTAGGTGAGAATAAGAGATTTGATGAGACTATCATTAAGACATGTTATAATGTTTAATCTAAATTGGGATACCCAAGGCACGAATAAGGATGAGTCTGATTCAATGGATAAAATTTACTTCGATCATGTATAAATGGTGTTCATTATTGCTATCAATTTGAATAATAAGAATGTTAAACAAACATAGAGGGGAGAACAATAGTTTCACTAAAGAGAAAAAATGGAATGGATACTAAAAGGACAACGTAGAAATAATATTCTAAGGAAAAAACTATAGAGAGGATCCTCTTCATAGATTTTATTTCTATCAGATATGAGAATTGAGACCTATATGCTATGGGATCATATCCTTATTTAATGAATCTCTAGTGGCCCTTATGGTTTATTGGGGCTTTGCAGTCCTATGTATGTCTAGTTGGTGTAGACATCTTCTCTTTTTTTCCCCAATTTACTTCTTATGGAGAATAGTTACTAGGCTTTAGTAAGATAATTGTCTAGATGTATTAAGACACCAGTATTTTTGGTTTTCAAGTGTTTCTCTCCTCTATTTATTTTTGTTTGGGAGGTGGGGAATCAATTTTAAACTCCCATTTAACATTATTTCACAAAAAATATCTATATTTTTCTTTTATCTCCTATCTTTATGTGAACTCAAATATTAATATTTTTTTAGCTTGTATTGATTACTTTTAAGTTTTCATCACTTACTCTTGCCTCTTTCAATTATAACAGGTCTACTTAGCTTAGCTATGTTGAGTGCATTTTGGCTATGATTTCGGCATCAATAGGATGTTAATATTATAGGCTTTCTATTGTTTCTCTCCTCTATTTGTTTTTGTTTGTGAGGTGGCTGATCAATGATAACAAAAATTTATGAGCTCCATTAATTAAGCAATGCCTATTGTAAAACCATAAATCAAAATACAATCATTTGACTATAAATGATAATAGTAGCTGAAAGTTCAAATTACCAATTACACTCTAGGGTTTGTATGCACCTTTATTTGTTGTTTTTAGATGATTTTTTTCCTAGTGAATATTCTTATTGGAAATTTGGATCTACTCATTATGTCCTACCATGTGATGACACTAATGACTAATGAGCTGTTGATGGAAAATTATTATCAAATTCTTTAAAAACTTGTATAGCAATATGTTCTATGAATAAGTGAAACTATTTTAAAAATAAAATCTGAACAAGCACAACATTGCAATGCTGATATAACAATAGTTTTGTAATGCTTATACCCATTATCTAAGCATTAAGAAAGTATCAATAGAGATTGTGAAGGTCTTGCAGAACAGGTTCATCAATGAAACGAAAACATGTATGATGAAGAAACTGAAAAGCCTGCACGATCTTGAACATCCAATTGAAATGAGGAAATTGGGAAAGTTGACACTATACTTTCTGATAAAATTGGTACACTGGCTTGCAATTCAATGGATTTCTTGAAGTGTTCCATTGCAGGTACTGCATATGGTCGAGGTTTGACAGAGGTGGAAATAGAAATGACATACACATACACATAGAAATATACATACACATACACATACACATACACATACACATACACATACACATACACAAGGAGAAGATGATGACAACTCACTCTTCAAGAAGTGTAACTCTCAAGGAATGAATCAACACCTCATTGTCCAAAAAGAGAAGTGTAACTCCTAAGGAAAATATAACTCCAAAAAGGACAAGGATAACTAAACCTAAGTACAAAAATTACATAAGTAAGATTAACTTATGGGATGATAAATGCATAACTACACAAACTAAACACATTTTGAAAAACTTGGAAAATTACACAAAAAACATTGATTTATGATTAGTCACAATTTTTTTTAGAGAAATGCTACTATAGTTTCCACAATGTTTCAAGAACTATATGCTTCCAAGTATTCCAACTTCAAGAAATATTCCAAGAAATGAAAGGATTTGTCTCCAAGGAGAGTTTGAGCATGAGATTGGTTGATATCAACAATCTGTTTTGGAAGAGAGAAACTAAGAATGAAAGAAAATTAAGGATATAAATAATAGGGCATAGAAAACTCATAAATGCATAATTACACAAAGTAATTTTTTTGAAAAACTTGGAAAATTACACAGAAAACACTAATTTATGATTAATCGTAATTTTTTCTTGAGTAATGCTACTATATTTTCCACAATTTTTCAAAAACTATATGCTCCCAAGCATTTTTGACTTCAAGAAATATTCAATGATAATGTAAAACGTATCAGAATACGATAAGAAGAGTGAATGATAATGTAGAACCTATGAGAAAATGATAAGAAAAGTGAATGATAATGTAGAACCTATGAGATTATGCTAATCAGAGTCAATGATAATGCAGAACATATGAGAATGCGATAAGAAGAGTGAATGATAATGCAAAACCTATGAGAAAATGATAAGCAGAGTGAATGATAATGTAGAACCTATGAGATTATGCTAAGCAGAGTCAATGATAATGTAGAACATATGAGAATACGATAAGGAGAGTGAATGATAATGCAAAACATATGAGAAAATGATAAGCAAAGTGAATGATAATACAAAACCTATGAGATTATGCTAAACAGAGTCAATGATAATGCAAAACCTTATGAGAATACGATATGAAAAAATCAATGTCAATGCAAATCCTATGAGAATAGAATAACCCTAAACTATGACTGTAAAATTTGCAAAATAAACCCTACAAAAACATAAATGCTAAAATATGCATGCTACATTCTCAAAATAAACCCTACTGAAAGAGAAATGCCAAAATATGAGCGTAATATTTGCAATATAAACCCTACAGAGAAAAAACCATATAAACTACATACATTATTACATGTTGAAAGAAGAAAACAACCAACTGCATTAATATATTTAATATAAATAGAGCGATGCTTGAACATAAGATTAATTTACAAATATTTAGTGTGTTTATGAACACAAATATTGCAGTGTTCATAAACACTAAACTTCAACAAAATAAATGAAATTTGCAACACCAAAAAACCAATAAAACAAAGCGAAATTGCAAACCAAACACAAACAAAAGAATAATGGCAAGCCTTAGTGAGTAAGCTCACCTAGGTCAAACACGCAACAAACCCCTTCATTGCTTGCGGTGACCTTCATGGCAGCAAGGAACTTGTTCATGGCAGCGAGGAACCCGTTTGTCACTTGCATGGAAAAAGTGGAGCTGCTAGTGACGTTCGATAACTAGCATCTACCCATATCTGTATTGGATTCTACCCAAACACGATATGGTATTTGAGCATCATAGGTTGTGGTGAGATGAAAAATCCTACAAATGACGAAATGAGTAGGTATCGGCGAGCAAGTGAAGACCAAATGTTTACTTGCTAAAATGAAAGGCTGAAAACATGGTGAGAAGAATGAGGTAGTGGGAGAATTCAATGCAGTTTAGCTCAGAATGAATGTAGGGTGGCGTGGAGCTTAAAAGAGGTGACAAAATTTAATTGCGATAGTCGATAGGAATAGGAAGTGGCGACGAGTGATAAATGCTCAGTAGTGGATTGTTAGGGTGGCGGACTGGGAGGAGTTGACATGGCAAGGTTGTCACCTTTGAACATCGAGCCACACAAGTAGTGGCACCCGAGGTGCATCTGTATTGGTCGATAGGTCTTTTTTTGATTTTTTTCTAGATGTGGACAAAGTTGGATCTTCCATGTGGCAAAATATTTTTAAAAGAAATTAAAATAATAATTTATTGTTTTATTTACATTTTTGTCTAATGTTTTTTTTTTAAAATGTTATTGGTCCACGTGGCATGCCAATTAGACCATGCAATTTTGGGTGCCTACGTATCAACTCCTCTCCCCTACATCCGGGGAACTTTTTAATTCCTCATCTTTGATCAATCCACTTACCATTTACTCACTTTTTTAAAGATTCCAATAAAAATAAAAATAAAAAACATTGCTTGTAAATACTCCTAGGCCTACTTTCATATGTGATCTACAAGCAGCAAGAAAATAGATCCACACATCCACCACATCACATTTGACAAGATTGATCTATCCTGGATGTCCATACCCTATTCAAAAGCTCCCATTTTGGCACAAACAAGAAGGATGCTGGCAAAGGTTGCAAAGTCTATGTTTACACCTACCAATTGCATATACTCAAGAGCTTCTGAAGCCTTTTCAACAAATCCCTTTTGCGTATATCTTGCTATCATGGTATTTAATGAGACCACATTTTTTGGAGGCATTCCATCAAACAGTTCACATGCCTTGTCTGTGCTTCCACATTTTACAAACATGTCTATCAGGGAAGTTGTAGAAACATATCCTCTTTCCTTTACCTTGTAATGAATTTCCATACCCTATTCCAAAGCTCCCATTTTAGCACACACAGGGAGGGTGCTAGCAAAGATAGAGAATTTTGGCATTACACCCGCTGATTAAATTTGATTGAAAGTTTTAAAATCCTTTTCAACAAATGCATTTTGTGCATATCCTACAGTCATAGCATTCCATGAGACCAAATTTCTTTGAGGCATCTTTCCAATAGTTAATGTACATTTCTATGATTCCAAATTTTGCATACATTTCTACCAAAGCATTTTCAGATGTAATATCTGAATAATCCCTGGTTCATTACATTTTGATAGACATCCATACTCTGCTCCTATGCTCCCATTTTTGCATAGTTGTGAGGGAACTGAAAATTGAAAACCAATGGTGTGAGAAGCCTATTTTTTAATGTGGTGAAATGGACTGGGCGGGAATAATTTGAATGTTAACGGTGAATTGGAAATGAACTGCTAACGGTGAATGGAAACAAATTTCTAAAGGTGAACAAAAATGGCAAATAGTAGGTGAGATAGGTTAGTTGGGCCCACAACAACCATGTAAGCGTGGTTAACGCTTAAAGTGTGCTAGCTAAGCTGACCCCCTAAGACAAATATAAGCTTTCTCCAATGAATTGCATGTCCTTGGAAATATAATTCTTAGTGGAGTAAGTCATCCTTTCCATAATTAAACTTAGCTATATTGTTCATACCTTGCAAAAAACCAACTTGTTTGTGATGCTAGATCACCATCACACATGAGAAAAATACAACACCTAGTCCTGAAGCTTAGTGTCGAGTTACAAAAATGATTTTCATATCACCCTTGAAACTTTTATCATTAACTCGAAAGGATTGCAATCTTAAATTTTGTGAGGGAGAATAATTATTCATACCCAGGCCACAAACTTCCCAAGGTGACAATGCCATGTAGGAAACCACCAAAGGAAGCTCAGCCAAACCCCACCACGTCAATTGTTGAAGGCCCGGTATATGCTTCACATATTTATTTGTGAAGCAAAGCAAAAAATGTCGATAGGGGAGGAGCCAATAACAAATTCGCCATAGACTCTCCACAACTGCTAGTGTGGAAAGTCATCCACCCAATCGCCCACACAATACATTTGTATAATTACCATTAACACTTGTGAGTCATTTTTTGACAACGTTGTTTATATCAATGTCCAATACCTCTATTTATTCTCTATTTCTACCATTTTTAACTATTAATATCAATTCCAAACTAATGGTTTAGGATGTTGAATCCTGCAATGCTAGCACAAAAGGATATCAATAATGCTCCCTAGTATCACATTATTTTCCTAACATAAATATATTAGGCAATATTTTTTCTATACATGTCGAAGGTTAAATTACATAGAGGAAATAATCAATGCCACCAAGAGAAAAATATGCCATTTAGACCATATTGTGATGTAATTGTGTCCAAGAATAAAATTATGATGGTGACCAAGTTTGAGATTTTTCATTCTATTTCGAACACATCCAATTTTATGCAATTCTACATTGAGAATAAAAATTTATTATCAAAATAGTGAACAAACCTCTGTTAGCCATCTAAACTCAACAAGCCCTAACATGTGACAAGTTTCATTTAACACATATCTACTTGTTATGTAAGTTAATTTAGTTTTATTAATTTATCATGTTTCAACTCATTAATTTATCTAGGGGATTTTCATTTACCTTGTCAACCTTAAATATATTTTTTGAGAAGACTATGTTTATTTATCTATTTACAAACAATAGAAAAATTTAGTGGAAGTGAAGATGCAATGTTACATTCTAGATTATTTTCATATTATGAACATATTTTTTATGATGATACATTAATCAAAATATTTTGAGGATACTTTAATTGAAATAACAAGGCCCAATGGTTGATTCATGATATGGCTATTACACATTATTCCATGCTTTATTAAATTCTTTTATATATTTCTTTACTCTTGGTCCTAGAGTGCTCATATTTAATTATTCTAATACTCATCTTATATTGATCATTCCTTGGGAGATATTATCATTTATATATATCTCATGTTGATACACCATTTTTATATGCTTATGAAGACTCTCAAGTGGACCATAGTATGCCTTATCATGATGAGTATTTAGGGAAATGTGTACTTGACTATTATGATGTGGGGTAAGTACAAAAAATTGAGTCTAATTTTTATGAAAGCATCGTGAGGATTTTCTTTTTTCAAAAGGAGTGGATTTTGGCAATATGGCTAATAATTTTTTTTTTAAAATGGATGAAATTAAAACACATTAAAAATGGAAAAATGTGTAGTTTCCAAATACATATTTTGTTTAGTGTTGAACATATTTTTTTAGTTATTAATTTTTTTGATAGATAATGTTTTAACTTTGGCAATATGGCTGATATTAAAAGCCATCACTAGTACAGAAACATCAATAAACTACTACAAAAATACTAAAATCTGCTTATAAATGACTATAGTTGGTCACATGACCATTAGTAGTTTATTACTAGTCATATATAATGTGACCAAATTGCTGACTAAACCATGTTTAGTCATTTATTGGTTGTTTTGGTTGATCGATTCAGTAGTATATTTAGTCATTGATTTAGTCATTCATTGTTGCGATCTGGTCACTTATTTAGTCACATTTTTTTTAGTAATATATTTAGTCATTGATTGTTGTAATCTGGTCACTTATTAGTTGTTGATTTAGTGATTGATTGCTATAATTTGGTAGTATATTTAGTCAATTTAATTATTAATTGATGTCAATTAGCAATATTTTTTATCATTTTAATTCACTAATATTTGAGGATTCAAGCATAAAACATAGAAATACATATCAATCACACAATAAGATAATCATTGAGAAGGAAAAATTGGTGAAATTTATTAATAAAAGAAAGGTGTTCTAGTTACAACTTACAAATAGAGTATTACAATTGTTATTTTCAATTGCAAGACTGAAAAATCTGAGTTACAATATTGCAGAGAAATGACTACAAGAAATAAAATTCTCCAAAAGACTTATGCTATGATGGAAATGTATGCTTGAATCCCTTCAATGCGAGCACATGCCCCTTTCATCTCTTAAAACTTCTACAACATGGAGAATCTTCCTGGAGCAAGCTATACATGTAGAATCTAAGGAGAGTTTTGATCGCATCCCATATATGAAGCTCTTTCCTTCAACATAGTCAACAATAACCCAGCTAAAATATTTCCTCCTTTATATGCAATGTATGATCTGATATGAGCAATAGGGTGTTACCTTTTCTGCCATGAATGAAGCTCTACCTCAATACAACCAACAAAATTAATATTAGTCTTAATTTAGAAAGAATAAAAGTGCATTGTATATTGCAAGTTTACAAAAGTAAGTCCAAACATAGTAGAAAGATAAATCAATTAAAAAATTTGTAGCCTTGTCAACAACTGCCTTAAACATATTGTTCAACATAGGCCTGAAATATTCATATTGAACCCTTGATTTTAGAACTTTGTTCAAAGTTTAAGAAATGTGATCATATTCTCATATTATAGAATGAAGGCTATCAACACTAACCATACTAGAACAACTTTATCAACAAAAATTTCTTGGAAACCAAGCCCAAGAATTCCATCAGACTTCATTAGACAAAAAAAATGTCAACCCCGGCTCATGTGTTGTCTAAGTAAAGACTTGCACCAAGGAAGAATCCTTTTATACATAAGTTCCAAATTAAGTTGATGAGAAAAGATCTTTTATATCCAATTGGGAAGCCTTAACATCCAAAAATTACTAACCTAATGTTTCACAACATGTTTCCCAATTGTGACATCATCTTTACTTAAGAAACTGGATTATGATCCACTGCCATATTGAATATCATAGGATTCTCGTCCACATATAAAAAATGATATATATAATTTTTTTACCAACTTCCTTAATATCCCAATGTAAGTAGACTAAACCAAGTGAGGTTGAGGGTTTGAAGTAGACTACCATCTTCTTGGTATGTTCTTGAATTTGATGAGTCATCTTCTTGGTATGTGCTTGAATTTGATGAGTTGTATCTTGAATGAAAATAGCAAGCTATATGCATTGTAAAATCATTGTTACAAAAATAACCACAAACTCTTCTTTAATTAAAATAATCCTTCTAGATATTTTAGCTAATTTCTAAGAGACCTAATTTCACTATCCAAAAAGACCATCAATCTATTTACTGTATATAATTCCCTAGAATTTAGAATTTGAATGTAATGAAATTAACCATAATTACCAAAGATTTGACACCAAAATGTTGTAAAATGAATTGTTTGACAAAATGCCTCAAAGAGATGTCATCTCATGGAATGGAATGATACATGCACATACCTTTTTTAATCAGTCTTGAAATACGATCATAATCAATTAAAATCAAAGGAATGTCTTGAAAGCCTTCATCGTCATTTTCATTGTATGTGTCACTAACATGTAGTGGCACAAAATTTCGTGCACTGACATATCATTGTTGTTGGTTGTTCCAGTCATCATAGTTTTCTAAAATACAGTCATAACAAAAACATGAGTAATCCCTAGTGTGCAATATCCATGGGAAACTACCTATATTCATGACACAATGCAATGATCTTGTTTTCTCTACTCTCTTGCTTCCACACATTGATCTTCTATCCACACCTACCAAACATAATTTTGCATTAAATTGTATTAATCAATATAAATATATTGAAACTAAAATAAACAAACTTGAATGTACACATATATTTATATTTAGAGATTTAAATTCAAACAAAAACATACCTCATATCAACCAAAACACTCTATGTGGAATGTATTGGTTGGTTTCTAGAGATGTGCCAACCTAATTTGATACAAAGTGTTTCTAACACCATTCAACAACATCATGTGCATCTTTTAAGCGATCTCCCTCATAATTCATTTGATGTGTTCTTATAGCACGTTTGATGCAAGCTCCTGCACCATCATGTTCACCCTTTCCGTGTCCACTCTCAAAGAAGCTCCAAACATGTGGTGTGTTGTCATTTCGATGATATATACATAGTGCATAAAATGGCCTTGATGATTTGAATTGTGAAGCGAATCCATTTGACCATACAAAATGCTTTTCAATTTTGACACTCCTGATTGCCAAATATTCAAAAAAAATCTTGAAGCAATGTTGTACAAATAGTGTGTCATGCTCTTTGTCATCACTAATATAGAAGTGATATTCTTTCTTAATGACGTGTGCCTCAAATGAACTATCAACACCATCCAAATCCACTTGTGCATGTTGATAAACACTTACACCATAATATTGATTTTCTCTGAAAAATAGTATTGTGATTGAATCTCTTTTTGATGTACAAAAGAGTAATTCTCTGCAAAGTCAGCTACTGATAACACTGTTCCAAGTGGGAAAGTATCTCTTAATGTCTGAAACGATTGTGCTTTCCACTTAGAAAAGAAAGAATTTTATATGTATGGTTGTATCAATTTATGAAACTTTTCCATAAATGTTCCCATTGGTATCTCCTCTTCTACATAATCTAACCTTGTTGATTCTTTGCCACTTTTGGTATGAAACTTGATGTAATTGTAACTCTTGCAAGATACTAACTTTGTTAGGTCGATATATTTGTCTCTCAAAAGAATTTTAGTCAAATTTCCACATGTTTCACAAAATCCTTTTATGCAACTAATTTGACTGGATGCATTATCATCATCTGATTTATCACATAGGATGGATGCTATGAATTGACTTACCCATCTAGGAGGTGCATTCTGAAAACCATCACTTTCTTCTCTAATCTTTTGAAACACCTGATAGTAGAGATCAAATTCAATATGATGACGACAATAATAATTTTCAAAAACCTTGTTTGTCTTCACATAATATGGCCTTAACTTTTCAAATATTGTTTGCCCAATTTTTATATGTGGATTTGAATTATAAAACAGCACATACATCTCATGTTTTGTTATGTCTAACCAATGTTTTGTATGTAATTAATTATTATTGGGCTCAATCTTGTGTTTGATAACATCTCTTCTATTTGATGAAGGATGAGTGTGATCCTTCCAAAATCTTGAGATGAAGTTTCTAAAAACATCTTGAATCTTGTTAGATTGAGGATATCTACACATAATTGCCCAATTGCCTTCTGAGGTACTATCATCGAGAACATTTCTCCTTTTGGCATATTGTGTCAATGTCTTTTTGCTGAAATTAATCTCAGTAGAAAGTGAAGAGATTTGTCTTTTTGGCCATTTTTTCACTTAAAATCGATGTCAACATGACTCTTCCTGAAATTGCCTTATCTGTTGATTGAGATTGTTTCCTAGTAGAACCCATACCTTTTTTAAAATATCAACAATGTCTTTTTGTAGCTATGAACCTTTCCTCTTTTTTGTACATGTATCTACACCCAACAATTGTAATGAATCTTGTAGCTCATTATTAGGAGTACAATTGACAATAGTTGGGCTTGATTGAGTGTATCAAGTTTACTGAAATGAGAAATTATTTTCTTTGCAATTTTGTTCATTGACCTCTTAGTAGTATGTTTAGGTTGTTCAACATAAAACTTCAATTTTTCCATATCCATTTGAAATAAATGATCTAATTTTCTGGAAGAATTTTTTCTCCTAACCTCTTTAGCTATATTCATATGCTCTTCCATGATGGTATTCAGAAGTGATCGTGACCCCTCTCCAACATCCATTCCTTGCACTAAGACCTCCCCCCTAACATCAAATATGTGTTCTTCAACTTCATTTGCTCCAGGATCTAGATTTGGATCGACTGCTACTCCAGTTTCTGTATGTTGATTCCCTACACAAAGCCATGTCAAATAACTTAGGATTCACTAAATACACTAAAAACACTAAATATTTTTCTAATTTTAAAAATTAAATCTAGCTAAGTTAGAAGAATCTAGCTCTAAATTCTAAATTGTAAAAGATATAAAATCTAAATTTTATCTAAAGTAAAACTTGATTAAGAAACTTAAATTAAAACTAAATATATAAAATTTAAATCAAAATTAAATTTAAAAACTCAAATCTACACTAAATTAGAAATTTAAAAATCCAAAATAAATTTAAAATTAGAATCTAAACTAAATTAGAAATTTGAAAATCTAAACTAAATTAGGAATTTAAAAGCTAACTAAATTATAAAGTTTAAAAACTAAACTAATTATAAATTTAAAATTCTAAACTAAATTAGAAATCTAAAAATCTAAAGTAAATTAGAAATTTAAAAGCTAACTAAATTGTAAAGTTTAAAAAAATTAAATAATTAGAAATTCAAAATGTTATTTAAATAAATTAGAAATTTAAAAATCTAAACCAAATTAGGAATTTAAAAGCTAACTAAATTAGAAAGCTAAAAACTAAACTAATTAGAATTTGAAATTGTGTAATTGGTACACCGAGGGTGTGTGGAAGGTCATGAATTTCAAGATAATTTTGGTCTATATTTTACAATAATTTGTGTAGTACATGAGGTCAATTGGTAGGTCATTTATAAAATGATGTTTGTGAAACAAAGGTCTCAATGGAGAAGCGATAGCTTATCCACTTACATGCATCCAAACATGACTAAAAGAAAACATTTGAACCAAGAGATAATCAAGCTCCATTACCAATAGGTTCATGTTATGTTTCATGTTATTTTTGTAATAGGGAAAGACGAAGAGCAAGGGAGAGAGAGGGATAGACAAAGAGATGTTACATGTTATGTTTTATTTGGTAGGATTGATCTTTATTTGACCCCTAAATAACTTTGATGGATTGGATCATTTACTTGTGATAGTTTAAGAAATGATAACTTCTACTTTATATATATTCTCTTTCATAAAATTATAATCTAACATTGTAGATATATTCTCCTTCATAATATTATAATCTAACATATAAAAAAAATACATAAGATAAATATTTTTCGTATCTATAAAATAAATTGTATTTATCTATATACCATTAATTGTCCCTTGATTAAGTATATCCACTGTTTTACTTTATTAATGATAGAGAAGTGATTAAGAAGGGGAAAATTATTGAGAAAAATGGAGGCATAGGATGATAGATCAGAAGTGGCTTAAGAGACATTTGAGATGGAAGATTGGCCTTCAAATAGGTAACACCTTTAGTGCAAATCCAAACTAGATTAAAACTCTAAAGGGAAACGAAAGGAATAATATCGAGAGAGGCTCAAGTTTGACATACCTTGTTTACGTCTATAATAACTTTGCAAGATTTTTTCATGTATTCTATGTTCCTATTGTGCTGAATACTTTCATGCAGTCTTACTTTTTCTTGTCTTTTTGTTCCCCATCTCCTTCTTTGTAAAATACCGCTTAACAATTTTTTGAATCTTCTCCTCCAAAACTTGCTTTCTAGAAGAAAAATATCTTTCACAATTTTTCTATTTCTCTTCTCCAAAACCTGTCTTCTAAAACCTAAATATCCTTCACAAGTCCTCTGAGTTTCTCTTACTTATATAATGATTTACAAAAAACAACCCTATAATTTCAATCCTAAAATTAAAAACTAATTAACATGCATTTTAAGATAAAACTTAACTTAACTAATAATTTAAAAAAATATCTGAGAAGTGATTAACATGCATTAAATGCATTAGATAAATTTAGAAAAGAAAAATCTAAAACTAATTTTAACTACTAATATTAGAAAAAAATTAAAAAAATGATTAACATGTATTACATGCATTATGAAAAACATAGAAAAAAACAAGTTAAAACTACACTTCATGTTAATATTAAAATTCAAAAAAAATAGAATTTTTTTTTTAAAACTATACTTAACTATTAATATTAGTATTAAAGTCATTCCATGCATTCTTAAACTTAGAAAAAAAAAAAAAAAAACTACACTACACTTAACTTGTTAATATTAAAATTGAAAAAAAACTATTAATATTAGAATCTGAAAAAAAACTATTAATATTTAAATTTGAAAAAAAAGGAAAAGCTAAAAAGTTGTTGATAAAACATGTTGCATGAAAAAAACCCAAAAAATCGCTAATTTGGGGAAACTTTTAGTGGCTTTTTAAGGGTTCTAATGAACCCCCCCTATTTTTACTTTGTTTTTTTAATTACAAAAATTAATGCATTTCTAACTTTTGAAGCTCGATTTGGAGGTGTAAATAGAGTCAAATAGATGAATCAAGTTGGAGAAGCGTAGTCCTTGAAACAATCTTCCTAACAACTATAAATTTGATATATTTTTCTTTTAATTTGTATTATATTTTTTAGTTTTACTAGACATAGGTTTTTCACCGAAGATTAAGTTCGATGAAAAAAAATTGTGGAAAAATAGTAAATTAGTGAACTTTTTTTGAAAAATATGTACCCACCAATATTTATGTCCTCGTTCAAACCAAAAAAAAAAGAAATAATCTCAATAAATACAAAAAAAATTATGCGATTGAAAGTGCACCTATGTCTAAATTGTAACTAGTTCAACTTTAAAACTTAATTAAAAGAAAAATATTCAACAAAATGTTATGAAACAAAATGGATGCCCTAAATATCAGTGTTACTAGCCTAAATTCAAAACAATCACAATTCAATCCTTTGTAGAAAAAAAGTTATGCGATTGAAAGTACACAACACTTTTTAAAAATGTTGTTTACTATTAAAAACTAGTTATCAAAGGAGATGCAAAAAAAAATACAATTTTATTTTTATTTAAAAAAAATTAATATTTACAATCTATACAGAAAATCTCATAAATCACTAGTTTGGATCATCTTCAAATTCCTAACAATTTACCTACTATAAGTATCAGAAAGTGAAGATTTTTTTCAAAATGTTTCTTTCCATGTCAAGTTTAGCCAAAAAGTGTAACCCACTATAATTATATCGTGCATGTATGAGCTTGTGTAAATTTGTAGCTTAATCATTTATTAAATTTTATTTGGCTACTTTTAAAAGTAAATTTACATAAACTTAAATAATAGTGGAAATCTATTTTTTTTTACAAATTTCAATGTAATTTTGGTGTAGGAGATGTTTTTGCAGTCATAGCAAAGCCTGGAAACATATAAGGTGTTAGTTATTATCTATTATGTTGCACAAGAGAGAGGCAGAAGCTAGCAGAATAAAAAATAAGTGATGAAATTTCTTTCCCCATAGGTCTGACTAAATAAATAGATGTGCTTACATGATTTATCTATTCAATGTATATTTTGAATATTTTGTTACTTCTATTGACCTTATAAATGTTATGTCTTACCTTCGAAGGTTGGTTCCTTCAAGTTCAATTGTAGTGCAAGGGACATATCTCAAGCAAATCAAACTTGGTCAAAATGGGATTCATTTCATTGATTATCAACCGGAGAACAAGGTATACCAATATAGCCACCTAGTAATTGCTACTGCCTTGTCCCTTCATCCAATTCTACATGCGCGTCGGCATCATAAGTGGAGACTAGATATTGATGATCATCAGGGAATATTACATGTTATTGAAGAGCAGGCTAAACCACTTGAATTGGTTTGAATAACGGGATGTGTCATAGATGGACTTGAACAATTTACTTATATTAAGAGGGAACATGTTAGAAGAGTAATCTTTATTTGGTAAAGGTTATTCTTTAATTGTAATTATTTATTTTTTAATTCCTTTATTAAGGAATATTTGTAGCCACCTCCTTAAGAGGTTCTTAACAAATTGCACTTTGTATCATTTTTAGGCATTTTGCCTCCATTAATAATATTGGGGTTTTTTATTGGTTTTTCCCCTTACCAAATTCTTGTGTATCCTTAGCATTTGATGGTGCTTGGTTTGCCTACTTTGTCTTTGGTAACATTTTTCCTTTAAACTATGCTCATTGGTTAGTTTTTTCCTTTGATGAATTTATCTTTCCTTTCAAAAACACTATAATTTATACATTTAAAATTAAGTGAGTTTGAAATGGAATAACATGTGAGAATGCTTAGTCAAGAGATGGTTTTTTATGAAAGTTGAGAATATGATACATGTGAAAAAATAAAATAAATAAAATAATAGCATGTATACATGTTTTTGAAGTGAAAAATCAAGTAATGTGACTTTTTTTTTTAATTTGTTACCTACAAATCTATCATTACAAACAAATGAGTTATGAATCAAAATTATGCCTACCAATATGGGTAGAATCCATATTAATTAGTAATTTGTAATCCCCTTATTGTTATCCCATGCATTCTATAGATACCATTTGTTCCAAATGTAAATAATCCCATTTCCATATATCTTCTCATTTATGATTATGTTCTACTCATATAAATCCTTAAAAGTGAAATGTGAAATAGAATATTTAGCTAAATGACAACAGTCCACTAAAATAATTTTTAAATACCACAAATTTTCAAATCAGAGTAGAGAACAATACAGATAAATATAATTTAAGTGATCCAAAGAGCATTATGCTGATAGATAGGCATTATTCCCAGACCAGTGACCGTCAAAATCTACAATCTTCATCGGACCAATTCATTCTTTAGTCCCAGAGCCTGGTACCCTTATCCCTCACATATACTTTCAAATTGGAGTATTCAATTTAGAATTATAGACACCCACAAAAATACCAACTAATTAATCCTAGTTAATTTATGCTGAGTTGTATGTATTTAATTGATTAGCAAGACCCAAGAGGTGTGTAACACCCCTCCATTTTGCTCTTTGGACCCAAAAGAAGGCCCTGCTATTAAGTGCTGTGGCTCTCAAGTAATGCTTGGGGTGTGGTACTCGTTTTTAATGGATCATTGTTTTGCATAATAATGTGCTCGTTATACTTTGATGTGGTGGTATATTATTCAGATGTTATCATTATGATATGCTTAGATTAGCATTGCAAATATTTGAATTAATGATGTTTATGTTGGATTAAACTATTGATGTTAAATTCGTCAGTTAGTAGCATTGTATGGGTGAAGGGGACGGGATTGCATCACTCGCGTGTGAGCACCCTGCAATTTCGTGATTCCCTCTTCACGGTGTGTTTTCTATGATGCAGATATACATGTACGACATTTTATTGTTCGCAGGTTGACAGGTACAAGACACTGACTTCACCTGGTTTCACAGGTCTGAGCGTGTCCATTGCCAACGGCAGTTAATTGGGAGATAGTAGCTAGGTTTCTTCTGTCAAGCCATCACCCTAGTCTTGTGTGTGTCGTAGGTTTTGGTCTGGGTTGTTGAATTACATATTATGGTTCTCTTGCTTTGATTTTATTATATTGCAAGTTAGAAAAGTTAAATAAATTACTATGTGGTTAAATTGTTAATTTAATTAATCCGATTATATTGTGGAAAATGTTATTTTATTTAAAGACTAATTTAATGTAATTAATAAAATAAATAAATCTTGGATTTGATTTATTTTATTAATTTATTTAAATTAATTTGGTCGAAAAGAAGTTATGTATGCATCTTGATTATTGTAGTTTTTCTTAAATTAAATTAAATTGAAAATTTATGAAAATGTTATTTTATTTATGGATTAATTTAATGTAATTAATAAAATAATCAAATCTTGGATTTGATTTATTTTATTAGATTACTTAAATTAACTATGTTGAAATGAA
The DNA here is from genome assembly GCA_007115665.2 of Sequoiadendron giganteum. NCBI lineage: Eukaryota > Viridiplantae > Streptophyta > Pinopsida > Cupressales > Cupressaceae > Sequoiadendron > Sequoiadendron giganteum. The sequence continues at coordinate 331,130,460 of CM021108.1, read as the reverse complement.
GTATTTATGCACTTTAGTGATTATAAGTTTCTTGAATTGAATTAAATTGAAAATTTAAGAAAAGGTTTAAATGTTATTTCTGGAAATTAGAAAAAGACAAAAATTAGAAAATAGGGTTACTTTCAAAAGTTTGACTTTAGGGTTTGAGGAGATATTTTCTTTTTGGCTATTAATTGGTTTTTTGGGAAAAATTTGGGGGAGATGAAGAAATGGAAAAAGATGGAGAAGGGAAGAATTTAGGGTTTTGGGGGTTTTTGAAGTTGCATGGAGGAAATGGATTGTGAAGAGGAATCATGGCACCTTTGTGGATCTTATCAAACTTCTGGAAAAAGAGAAGGAGCTTGGATCTGAGGAGGAGACTTGCACCATTTGGCCATCTCTCAAGCTTTCTGAAAACAGGTTTTCTTCTTGTTAAAATTTGATTATTTTGAAAATAATTCACAATATGATTTGCTGTTTGAAAATTATGAATTTAAACCCTAATTGATTTCAAGACTAAATCCATGTTAGAATTTCTGTGGTTTGTTCTTTCTTTTCTCTATGCTAAAGTTGGATAATTCTATTGAGAAATTTATTTAAAAATAAATAAAATTATCTGTTAAAATCTTTGTAAGATTTGAGTATTTTCTGGTTCTTCAATTTGACTGTTTTGTTGAAACTATTTATTTATATATATACTTTATATATACATATATAAATTTGCATATATGATTAACAGATATATACAAATATATACATATATATGATATATATATATATAATATTCGAAATTTATTTTTATACTGGAAAAATTGCCATTAGCGAAGTCGAAAATCCGCAGTGTATAAACTAGGGTTCTGTTGTTTTTATTTTATTGTTTTATTTGTATTGGGGGGGACTGTGGGAGGCGCTGCCCCCACCGCCGCCCCCATACAAGGGACGGCTATGGAGGCAGAACCTCCACGCAGCCCCCATACCCACCTCCCTACGCCGCCCGGCCGCCACTCTTGGCGCGGCTGTGTGTAACACAGTCGGCGCCCTTAGGGGAGCCGACTGTGTTACCCACAGTCGGCCAAGGTCGGCTGTGTTCTTCCATGGCCGCCGCCGCCGCCGACCCTACAACTATTTTGGTCGCCACTCCTTGCCCTATAATCTGATGCGCGGTCCGAGGCAGGGTTCGCCTAAACAAAAGAGAATTTTGTGGAGTTTATATTTTGAAAAATAAAATATTTGTAATTTATATCAATATTATATTATTAAAATAATAAATAATAATATGTATATAAATAATAATATATACATATTATGTTTAATATTTTAGGATATAATATTCGGTATGTGTTGTTTTATTACCCAAAATTAAAATGGTGAAATAGGTATAATTATATACACAGTGTGTAGTTATGAAATATAGGTTAAAACGAGGACATAATTTAAATGCAGTTGGAAAATTTTAATTAATGTATTATAGCAAACAAGAGTGTTATTTTAAATGATGTATATATTCTAAATCAAAGGAATGAGGTTTATTTTATTATCATTGATGGCAAACATTGGAAGGTTAAATTCTCGATTCTGGACTAATAGTTTAATTAAGGGAATTAAAATGATATAGATTGGAAAAGATGAAATTGAGTTAACATAATTGGTTAATAGACGAATTGTTAGATTTTTAAATATTTAGTTGTCTTTTATTTTAATATATATGTTTAGACTTTTAAATGCATATTGATATTATAATATAGTTTGTAAATGATGTGGGAGTTAAATGTAGTTGAGAAACTTGAACTTAAGTCTAATAGGGCAACAGTTCAAATTACCTATTTGTTTTAGAGTTAAATGAAAAAAATTATAAATCAGGTACAATAGTCACATTAGTGGATTGAGTTAAAATATTATTTTGGGAAAGGACAACTATTTGATTTCAGATAATATATTTATTAGAGAAATTATTTAATGTTTAAATGAATTATTTTGGAAAGTAGAAATAGGTGATGTGAAGGAGTATGTCTGAAATGACCAAGTAAATAATTATTCTCATAATTACCAGTGATTAAGTAATTGAATGTTAGTTTAAAACTCTCCTTATGTTGAAAAAGGACATTAGTAAATCAGATTTAATATGGCAACAATCTAGTGAATTTTAATTGAATAAAGTGGAATTAGGAAATTCAAAGAAGATGTAGTTATGGTTAAAATTGCCTGTTTAAAATGTTGTTTCTCTTATTATT